>WYDI02014177.1:15778-83512 GCA_009867235.2 Psittacus erithacus | reverse complement strand
CTTGGTGTCATCAGCAAACTTGCTGAGGGTGCACTCAATCCCACTGTCCATGTCACCGACAAAGATGTTGAACAAGAGTGGTCCCAACACCAATCCCTGAGGGACACCACTCGTTACTGGTCTCCAGCTGGTTTTGCACTAGTAATAAACCTTTGAAGTTCACTGATAATAAAGGAGAGAGATAGGAACTAGGGAAAATGCTGTTCACAAAAGCTTTCAAAATATTCCTTGGAACTGGGTCTGGGAGGAGGATGTAAAGGACTAAAGGACTAGCTCTTTGGCCCATCTGCAAGCCAGAGGAAGATGAAGCTGTGGATGCCCCATCCCTGGCAGTGTTCAAGGCCAGGTTGGATGGGGCTTAGAGCAACCTGGTCTAGAGGGAGGTGTCCCTTCCTGTGGCAGGGGGTTGAAACTGAGTGATCTTTAAGATGCCTTCCAACCCAAACCATTCTATGACTCTATGATTCTGTGAAGGTTTGGTTCTGAAGGCCAAGGGCACAGACTTAAATAACAGGTTAAAAGAGGAGAAATTAGCAAACAGGGCAATGCAGGTTTTGGCAATCACAGAAAAGGGGAAGGTTAATTAACAATCTGTTTCAGAAAAGACCATCTTCAAGCTCTTTTGGGTTTTTGGATATGTCTTAGGATGAATTTTTCTAGCAAAGAAGAATTGTAACCCTTAATTAACTCCAGGAACTGTTGAATTTTGGTGTGCTCAGAACTGCAAAGCAAAGTGGTACAGGACAGGAGTTTTAAAAACTGTTAAAACCCCCAAATATTTTGAAACCCAGATTCAAATATTGGTGCATTTCAGTGATGCTCCCACTGGCCTCAATGCAACTATAACAGGTGATTTTAAAACAACTAGCTTCCTACCTAGACAGAGCAACTGGATATCGATCTGCCTTTTGTATTTGATGAGTATGGTGGATAAGAGTTGCTCAGATTTGCTTTTGAACCCAGAACACAAACCGGTAAATCATTTAACGCCTCGGAGCAACTCCTTTGGCCATGAGAAGAGTCAAGCCTTGGTCATGTGGGAAGAATTTGTCCTGTGAAGATAATTGTTTCTTATCACATAAAGGAGTACAAAGATAGCAAATGGAATTACATCCTGCAGCAGTGCTTCTTGTTTGAGTGCCGAGTACTGTTCTGTCCTTATTTGTGACAGTAAGGAATGTGATATCCATGGTATTTTCAAGCAGTGAAGCCCCACTTAATTAGCAATAGCAAGATAAAGCCACTGGTTGATCTTTTGAGAAAATGACCGCATACTTGTTTGATTGGACAGCATTAGATTACAATTTGATTAGTAGATTATATTTTATCCTGTTTTGTTCATACTGTTCTTTAGAATGACAGGCGACTGCTTAATGAGAGACTGCGGTTAATAATTAGCAGTGGCATCTCTGCTAAATTTAAAGCTTCATTTTTACTTCCTGTGTTTTAATGAATTAGGCAATGAGCAATTTTTTAATTGGTGCAAGCGTGATGTATAAACTTAAGTCTCCTTTCAGCAGGTCCTTTGAGAGTGCTTCCTTTGATTAGCAAGATAATGACAGGCTCTGCTGTGTGGCGGGGGTTGTAGTTTGTTGGTTTGTTTTTCTTCCAAAGGCCAAGCAACAGGATGTCAGCACCTAGAGCTTGAATTTCTGCAGAAATTCATGCTAATCTGGGAAGGTATGACTATAGCAAGCACCAGAGACAGTTCTCAAACCAAGAGGAAAATGAGATTTGGAGTGGCAAAATTCCCATGAACCAGTGTCTGTTGAGGAATATCAGTACCCGATTATGTGCGGACCATATTCCTACTAGTAAAACAAAAGATACTGTGGTACAGGTCCAGGCACTGCAACCCAGTTATCTATGCAGTTAAATTGTTAGCATGACTCCTGATCCAGTTTAACACTGGGAGTGCTGCAACACCATTCCAGTTGGTTTTGGTTGAGTTAAGTCAGTCCAGAAAGTACTTAGTGGAAAGGAGGATGTCCCCAAAGATCTCCAGAGGAAGCTTGTCTGCCTAATTAAATTAGGGGAACAATTTCCTTAAATCTCTATTCTTTTAGTTAGTTCAGCAAGTTATTTAGATCTAGTCAAATGAGAGGTACATTAAAAGATCTAATAAAGATACCTAGAATGTGACAAAACCAGAGTTTTTTGATTAAAAATTTGAAATGAGTAATAACAAAAAGGAAAAATTAATGAGAAATTAAAAATCTAAATTTATTTTGCTGGAAAGAAACTAAATTAATTTCTGAACAAACCCCTTTTTGCTTATTCTCATTTTGAACTTTTTCATACTAATGTTCATATAATGTTACTTACAACTGCAATAACGTAATCACAAAATTATATTTTAAATTTTAGAATGCGTAGCTTTAGAATGCATAGAACAGTACTCTGGAAAAGCAGAAGGAAGTGCAATACGGCACTCCGCCTCTAACCAAAATGAAACCTACTACTTCATTGTCAGCCTCAAAAAGTAAAATGAAAACTCCCACAGTACAAATAAATGTTTCTGCAGAAGGAATCCTATATATTAAGAAAATTTAGTTTTAGTCTTTTTATATTTAATTACGTGCACAAAATTGCCTTCTAAAGCTGTGATAAATCAATGACCAAACATTATTCTGAGATGTAATTAATATTCCTACATGCTGTATAGAAAAAACAGTGATCATCAAAATACAAATGGAATTAAATTAAAATTCCTGCAGCTCATGCTAAGTACATTTTTCTGTAGCAAATGTTTTCTTATATATGGAAAGTATAAAGCTTATTTATGTGCCTGGGTATGGGCTATGATCTGTTCACTATCAATTTCCTCACCCAGAAGTGCTGAACACTAATAATATGAAAGTACATTGCCAGCACAAGCTATAAAGTGAAATGCTTTGTTTATAGACTGTGAATGTACACAGTTTATAGGCTTGTTAAAGCATGTAAGCATACATATAAGTGTGCACATACACAGAGCACCGAATTTATTTTATTGGGTATGTTTTATGTCCCAGTGCCTACGCACTGTTAAATGTCTGACTGATCCCTCTATTTTCTTATAACCCCATAAAGACCTTAATAATTAAATAGAACCGGACTCCCACATGTGGAGCCTCTGCCTTCTAAAGCAATCTTAAAAATTTTGTGTCTTTACAGCTGCCAAAGTCTGTAATTCCTGGGATTTATACTTGCTTACAGAAACATCTTTTTTCTTTCTTGTTCTCCCATGCTTAGCATTATATCTTCCAGTGTCATTTTTTATATAATTTAACTAACATGAAAAACAAAATTAATCTACTATTATTCTTTCCATGGTGGCTCAAAAATGCAACTGCTTCTGTATTTATTTCACTTATTTGAAAGCCCAGAGGTATGCTTCAGTCCTAGGGCTACTAAGTGTTATCCTTGGCAGGATGTCACTTCCACAAACCATTGGAGCAACCAGGCACCAGTTTGTGGTGTCAGCCAGAACCTCTGTGGAGGTGGTGCTCTCTGTCTTAGATACAAGAGGATGTCTTGCAGAAGTCTTAGCTTATTGAGCAAATATAGGCTTAGTGAATGCTCCCTCTCTTGAGATTGGGGTAAAATTTGAGCACTACTTAAGCCCCTCTTAAGGCCTGTGTTAAGAACCTGGGGACCTGTTGGAGAGAGTCCAGAGGAGGCCACAAAAATGGTCAGAGGGGCTGGAGCACCTCTCCTGTGACGACAGATGGACCAAGATAGGCTTGTTCATACTGAAGAAGAGAAGGCTCCAGGCAGACCTTAGAGCAGCTTCCAGTACCTAAAGAGTCTGACAAAAAATCTGGAGAGGGACTTCTTACAAGGGCACGTAGGTATTGAACAAGGGAGAACGGCTTTAAGTTGGCACAGGGTAGATTTAGATGAGACATTAGGAAGAAATTCTTTACTGTGAAGCTGTTGAGACACTGGAACAGGTTCCCCAGAGAAGCTGTGGCTGCCGCATCCCTGGCAGTATTCAAGGCCAGGCTGGACGGGATTTTGAGCAACCTGGTCTAGTGGGAGGTGCCCTGTTCATGGCAGGGGGGCTGGAACTGGATGAGCTTTAAGGTCTCTTCCAACCCAAACCATTCTAGGATTCTAAGATTGATCTTTTGCAGGGTGGAAAATTTCATCACTTTTAAGAAAAAGGGTTTTGAACCTTGTGCTACCATGCAGGCAGCTGAACAGCAACATTTCAGAGATGAGGTACTGTAAAGCAGTGTGAAATCCTCCTGCCATTTCTCTCTGTTTTACCACGTCAGCTGACAAATTTGGTTTGTTTTCAACTTTAATTTTTGATTTGGTGTCTAGAGCTCTTATTGCAGTGAGGACCTCATGATACTGATTGACCTGGTAAGAAAATGGCAGGTGAAGTTCTGTATCAGCGACTGCAAGGAGCACAGGGGAGGAAATGGCCCTACCTAAACACACAGAGCCATGGACCCTGGCTTAGCTACTAGCACTCAGGAAAGAGCTACTATTCAACTTCAGAGATGAAGGGAACATTAGGAATTGTCAAGAAAAAAAAAACCAAGCCTGAGAACAAACCAGAAATAATCATGTAGGTGCTGTAGGAATCAGTGATCTCCTCGCATCTCAAACAGTGACTGCACCCACTGTCACCCAATGGAGTCAAATGTTCCCTTAATCTCACAAGGTATAGCAGAAGTAGAGAACAGAAAGATATAAGTGAAGGGAGGTTAGAGGTATGCTACAAAAATAAATGGTGTCTCTTGGGACTGTCAGATGGCTGTCATAGAGCACAGTCAGTGTTGTGGAACTCCTTGCTGCAAGACATCATGGACAGAGCAAGTAGAAATGGGTTCAGAAGGCGA
This sequence comes from Psittacus erithacus, assembly GCA_009867235.2. Lineage (NCBI taxonomy): Eukaryota > Metazoa > Chordata > Aves > Psittaciformes > Psittacidae > Psittacus > Psittacus erithacus. Next base: position 78,677 of record WYDI02014177.1, on the reverse strand, counting down.
TTATATATCTAAGTGGAGGCAGCTCCATCAGGAACTATGAAATGTAGTTGTCTGGAATGTAGCCTTTGCCTAAGTAAGTCCACAAACATCTGCCTGACAGCAAATGTATACACGCTTCAATCCTGTCCACCCATCTCTCTGGAGAAAAGTTGCTGGATGACAAGGAAATCTGACCCAGGCAATCCTCTCATTTTTAAGGCTATGAATGTGGTTGGTTTTCTTCTTTTCTAAATATGCTTTAGGCTGGGGAATCCCACTTAGTTCCCTGGCTTTTTACAGCTGGTAGGCACAGAACAATGCTTCGCAAGCTTTGCACAAGCTTCCTCTTCTGGTGGTAAATGGCTGCTTAAGTGGTTTTAGATGCCAGTGAGCAATCTCTCTCTGCAGACACACAATACCAACATACATTTAAAAATCTGTGGGGCAGAAAAGAGGCTTCAGAAATGGAGCACTGAAAATCAGGTGGTGTCTGAATGCATTTTATATGCTGAGTTTGTTTGGTGTTTTATTTAGAGACAGAAAGTACTAGAAATACACAACCCCAAAGGAAGGCACCAACTACACAGGAGTTATTAGATAACTCAAGCTGTCCTACTTCTGACAGAGTGCCAAGGGGGAGAGAATTGTGCATAAGAGGGTTATAGGAAAATAAATGCCTTTTCAATCTGCAACATTTTTTTCCTGGCAATTAATGTTGCTGCCATAGAAAGAAACACCTATATATGGGGTTAAGATATAAAACAAGACAAATGAAAAGATACAAGTGTTCTCCCTGGAGCTTCAAGTTTCTAATACAAGCAAACTCACACAAAGCCTCATGTCTTACCTGCAAGGTCCAAACGTTGGAGTTTCCCAGTCACAAGATCCCGTGGGCAGATGCAGTGAAGGACTTAGGGTGCCTAAGGTAAGGAGTACACAAAAAGCTCTCCTTTCTCCCTATTACATCTAGAGATTGTTGGATGCATTAACTGCTGTCATCACTTCTGGCAACCTTAGTTGCCATTGCTATTGGAGCTATAGTGGATGGGACATAGCAGAAGTTAGGAGGGAAAAGAATATCAAGTGAAGCAGAGCGATTATGAGAAAAGGGTAAAGATTTGTTCGGAGTTTGGAAGGCAGCATATTTTTAGGGAATGTTTTCTTCCTTGGATAAATAAGGGGATTCTTGGAGATAATTAGGAGAGACATTTCTGTCCTTACTGGATCTGCACTATGTTGTCTGATCTTAGGGGAAAAAAAAGAATTTTTGGTAGTTCCAGACAGAAATGTCCCAGTTTTCTTTAGTTATATTCTCCATATCTTGTACAGACCTGGTCTCCAGGTGGGTAAGCCTTTCCTTTCTGACCTTAGCCAACTAGAGCTGACACAACAGCTCTAAAACATGCTTCTGATCTTCCCTCAGCCCTCCATGACATGCACGAGGGCTTTGAGGAGCATTAGGAAGTGTTCCCAGCAGCACCCCTGAGCTGAAGCAGTGCCGAGTTGCATTCCAGCATATTGCTTTCTTAGAAATGCTGCCTTTCTTGTGGGAGCACGCAAGGAAGCATAATACTGACATTTCTCAAATGTCGAATAAGGTAACTCATTATCTGGCACGTAATTGTGTACTTTAAACATTGCTGGAAAAGGAAGAATTGCTGGGGCATGAGAGAGCCCTGCTCGCTCAAGGCAGCAGGACTAGGCTGCATAACACAGCTTTGTTTAGCTCACTGCTAGACAAAAGCTTTAGAGAATAATGCAATTAGAGATCTGAACAATAAAATCAGAGTAAATAATGAAGAGTAGAAGTGGGGGAGAGGGAAAATAACATTACATCAGCAGACACCCATGTTACTGGGTTTTTGTAGTGATGCTTTTCTCTGTCTCTTCCTTTGACCTCTCTGTTCATCTGTGGTATTCTGCCCAAATGCAGCAGTGTGCAGTATGGCCCTGCTTCATGTTACAGCTTGCCCAGGGTGTTGATGGATTCCTGATCCTTGGAGATAGGAGGTGGCAGGGACATGCAGTGTTGGTGCCACAGGTGTCAGGAGAGCCAGTCCCAGCAGGACAGGCAATGTGGATAGACACTTCCTGTGAATGGACCTTCACTTACGCTGCTCCCTGACTGCAGTCCCATCTCTTTCCTCCCAAAACCTCTCTGGCCATCCTGGGGTCCTGCCACTCACCTGCTCTCCTGGCAAGTTCCTCACTGCTGGAAAAATGATCTCTGGGAGAGTGTGAGTCACATAGCAGACCACAATAATCCAAAGTATCTCTGCTCAAATAGCTATGCAGCTTATTTGTCCAGAGATATACAGATAGAATAGAGGTTAAATGTCTAACAGGCTGCCCATTTAAATCTTCATTAAAGTATATAGCTTTTCTCATGAAAGATGGACATATGCAACTGCTTCAGACCACTCCACAAGCTCAAGATCTCACAGGCTTGGCTGTGACAGCAGCTCCTTGGCAACTTAATTAAAAACCAAAACCTTTTTCTGTAGAGGAAGCTTGTGATCTTCTGCCTTAGGAAAACAAGTTGTTTAATCATAGCTGGCAGCTGAAAATAGTATCTTTCTAGCCAATGGTTGGGTTGCTGTTCCCTGTCTCAGAGTGACTTATTTAGAGATGTCTTATACCTGTCTGGTTTTTTCCACTTCTATTTCTGACCAAGTCTTTGAGCCAGCCATGTGGTAGGATGACATATGAAGCAGGCAAACCATATAGTATATAGGTTTCCTCTGGTATTCACAGATACAAAGAAACAGAAGACCATTTATTTTTCTTTGTATTTGAGCAAATGGTTTCCAGTGAAGGCATGTATGAGGGCAAGAAGTTTGCCCCAAGACATGAGGCCAGATGTACCCATCCCTGCCCAGCTGTGCAAGTGGAGAAATGATGGAAATGATTCCTTTCCACCCTTGCATGAAAACTTCTTAAAATCCCTCTGTCAGTACTTGTAGGCTGCCTGGCCTTCTCCTGACCACACTTTTGGTTACACCAAGCTCCTTGCAAACTGATAGCAAACACTTCCTTGAGAGCTGGCCGTGTTGGTTTCTGTGAAGTGTTTTACAGCATGTTTCAGAGTTTTATCAGATTGTCCCATGAGTGGGATGTCTCTAAAATGCATGTAAGGACATCAGTTGTGTCCCAAGTGCCCTAGGAACACATGTACCTCTACTCACTTGAATCAAGCATCTCTTTCCCAAGGAATGTAGAAAAATTACTTTCCCATCTTGTGAGACGACAACATGTTCTGGCTGTAGTGACTCACAGGGACAGCTTCTACAGCTTCAAAGAGCATGGGAGAAGGTACGAACCAGCCCACCTTTGTTCTCCCGACTTAATTTCCCCTGTGCAGTGCTTCATACAACTGCCAGCACTTGGTGTGCTGTTTTTAACAGCAATCTGCTGCAGGGATCACACACATTGTGCAATCTGCTGGTTATCAGCATAGACAGTTCAATTTATTCTAGCCTGCAAGTGTTTTGTTTTACATCCAAGAAGGTTTTAGCACCCTTAGTTAAGCTTATGTGCTGTGAGCTCTCGTAGTGCCTCAGGAACAAATTTCTTTGCTGGTAACTTCTCGCTGGACAGCAGCAGTTTAGAGAAGTTGTTTAAAGCTGCTTTCATTGAGATGCTGAAATACCTGGAGTTTCAGGCCAGCAGAAAGACATTGTAAGGCACAGTCAATAAGATGGTATTAATGACTCTGTCCAGACATTGCTATTTTTCAGCTCTCCTAGGAATTTGTGCAATATACTTTTTTCACTGCATTTAAAAAAAGACCTGTTATAGGAAGTGCTAAAAAAAAGTATAAAATTGATGTCAAGAAACTGTGCTTTAAGAGCTGGTCTGGTCTAAATGAAGTGCAACACCAAACCTTTGTATGTAGTATTTTCTTTGTTTTGTACCATGCTTTGCTGTCTCCTTCCCAGCTTTGCTATTTGTTCCAGAGTATCTGCCAAAGCATTCACCACATGCTTGACACCATATACTTTCCCATTTCTCTGAGTTGTAGGAGGTGAATGTCTACAAGCTATTTGTTTTTAACCACTCCCATCAGTCTGCTTTCCATTAATTACTCTCAACTGTTTGTTTTTGATTTGATATAGGAATGCTAAGGGAAGATTTTACTCAATAGGCTGTGATCTTTGCCCTCAGTTTCCACAGCAAAGCAAAGTTATTAAAACACTAAATTAAATATGGACTCTGAAGTCTCAGTTTTGCTTATTACATTGCTCTCTGTAATGGCTTCATTGAAGTTAGTGGAAACATTACTATTAAATCAGAGGTTAGGACAGAAGTTGTGGAGATAATCATAGAGGTGAAGAGCATCACAGAAGTCACAGCATTTCAGAGGGAGCAGAATCCAATCCTTGCAGGGTAACACTTCTACTTTATAAAATTAGCATGAACACTGCAGCAGGATTTTTTTTCACTATCCCTGTACTGCTTTGCAGAATATTTTCTATTTGTAGCTGTGTGCGAAAGCACTGCTGGAAATCAGAGGCTTGAGAGAACATTTAGATTCAAAAGTTTTACTGACATTGGATCCCAGGCTTCCATTTTCATACCTGCTGAATAGCCCCTCCTCACATCCCGGGGAAGTGGTTTTGAACATTCAGACCTCTTGCTCAGCACAATAAGCATAACTTTCCTAAAGACAGCTTGTAAATCAGGCCTGGCTGGATCTGAAGCAATGATCATGTGACAAGTCTAAATGCTCCCAACAAAACTGCACCATCATTAGCTGGTACTAATGTAGCAGAGTTAAGGGTCAAGCCCCTTATAAACTCTGCTAAAATCAGCTGGCTCTAATACCAGCTGCATGGGCAAAACCTGAAACCTCATTTATTATCCAGTCAAATTAAGCATGCATCATTGGGGGAAGAGGAAGTGCCCAATTTAGCATAACATGAAGAAATGAGCTACTCAAAGTAGTTCCACTGGTCTGTCTGGTAATAGTAATGGCAAAACTGATTCATGAAGTTAAGAGGCAAGAAGCTTAAATCACAAATGTGATTGCCCTTTACTGCACAGTCTGAGAGCCTTTTCCTGATGTTTAGTCCCAACATCTACACTTTTTAAATAAGGATAATTGCATGAGACTGATTCTTTCCCACCCCCTGACCAGTAGTCTAGACTCAATTCATCAGTAATACAGAGATGAATGAGATGGTGCTTTCAACTTGCTGCAGGTTAGAGAAATGTCTCCTATTGTAAATGTGGACGTCTGCTATTGTAAATGAGGATGTCTGAGAGATGTTCTGATATAATACAAATGCAGCTGTGACGCTGATTGCATATTTTGTTGCGAGTTCACCTGTAACCATTCCGTTATTATGTACAGATATTCTAAAAGCTGAATCTGACAGAGAAGTATGTCTCCCGTGAAGGTTTTCAACTATCCCACAGGTTTATGGAAGGATGGAAAATATTATCCCTGTAGCAAAGATGTCATGGTTATAATACTTACTTTAGCAAGGATATCATTCTCATGCAGATTAACAGACCTTTCAGTCTGCCACAGCCTCAAATTCATTTTCCTTATCTCAGCCCCAGTGTCACAGCCATCACCATGGTGTTTTGGTACCTATGTAGCAAATATTACTCATTAACCTGTAACTACTATAAATCCAGTGAAAGATTAAGCCAAGGAAAAACAACAGTATGCCTTCCTTAAATTTTCCATTTAAAAAAATTTCCTTGAGAATGAGCAATAATATTTAATGCTTCATTTTTTTTCTTTTTCCCCACTTTTGGGGAACACTGCCATATAAGACTATGATATCGAGACTGCATAGAGTTGATTCATTAGCTGATTTAGACCGTTTGCAAAGAGTCGTGTGTCCCTGTGTATTCCATGGGTTCTCAAAATACAGAAAGAGATCTCCTAGACCATTACTTCACAGTAGACTTTCTGCAGCTTTCTAAAACACAAATGATTCCTTACCAGAGTGGTTCTTAGTACTTTTGTACCAAAACTCCCATTAGGCATGAAGATTTCACAGTTGCATGCTTGATATTGACTATCTGAATTACAGAAGGCTACCTCAAGATTACTAAGTAGCACAAACCCTTAAAGTTTCAGTAACTTTAAACCTCAGGGTTTACACTGGAAAGCACAGTGTGATTTAGTCCGAGAACAACTAAAACTGTCCCAAAGGATTCCTGAGCATGGTCTGAAAAGCAGCATGACTTCTCCCAGCAGGCAACAAGGATGTGGTCAGGGTGCATTTTCTTAATAGTAAGGATACCAACCAACCCTACGTCTTGGGGGTAGAAGAGGGGCTTTAGCGTTATTTAATTCATCAATATAGATGAAGTCAAAGAAAACAGACTCCATTTGCAAGGAACTTGATAATGTCTTTGTTGAGAAGTCAGGTTAAGAGAAAACAGCCATGAAACAGCACTAAGTAATATACCACAGTTGGCAGACTGTCCTGGTTAAAAGCATCTTCATGGTTTCAGCCTACCATCTGATGGCATCTCACTTAGATGATCTGACACTATGGTTTGGGCTTAAGGGTTGTCAACATTTGTGATCTGCGTTTGATGCCAAGTGACTGTTGCCGCTACCTTCATGTGCAGAAAGCCATCACGAGGGTAGTCCCTTTTTTCAGGTATCCCCTTGGAATGAAGGGGCACTGGGAAATACAGTCTCTGTGATCCTGGGAACCAGAGATTCATAGTGGTGGTGGCTGGACAATGCTGCACAGAACTGGTTCAATCCACATCCCCTGGGATAAAGCATAAAATCTGCCTTCTATCCCCAGCTCCTTCCGTAAGTAACTCACGACCAAGACAGTACCCTCAGTCCCTCTAGAGTCAATCTCTTCTCATCTTAACATCTCCCAGCTGCCCTTTTTTGCAGGGTTTCAACTTCCATTCCCTTTGAGCATCTCTGAAGGATATTAAGAAAGTAATAAACACTTCTCTGCTTGCCTCTGAGTTACCAGACATGGATCTTTGCAAACTCTACAGGGACACTGGCTGGCAATGTTCATGCTTGTCTCCAGGCTGATGAACCCTCAAACAGCAATCCTGGTGCTGGTGCAGTGGGCAGGCTTGTTTTTTTATTCTGTCAATATAACAGCCAGTGCTGGCTGTGATCGATTGATCGTAAGAACAGCAAATTACTGGGCATTTTTAACTGTGCTGCAACTCTTTCTGAGACAGTAATAAATCAGCTTTTGAAACTGGTAGAATAGTTAGCTTTCTGATACAGCTGAGATTCAGAAACCTGTGGTATTGCAAATGTACTGGGGGAATTTGCTTCTGAATCGCCTGTGCTATTTGTATCCTTAAACTGTATGTTAGTTAGGAGCAGCTGAATATTTATGGTAAATACGGATACATTTCATATTTTAAGATACAATAACAAGAAAGAAAAATAAAAGGGATTAGTGTCCTTGGTCTCATTAGTTAGTGTCTCTGGTAATTTCTATGGAGTTACAGAGAAAGAATCCAAAATTGAAGAGCATTTCTTGGTGTTTTTTTTCCTACAATACCAGATTCCCTCCTGAAAAACAAAGAAACGAAGTCATAGTAATTATTAAAATGGTTTAAAACAGGAGCTGGAGTTTGGAAGCATAGTGCCCAAAGAGCCTGCGTATCAAGCTTAGAGGAAAATGTAACTGCATTCTCATACAGTTTCTTTAGTGTTAACTGCCTTTTCTTGTTTTTCCTGCATCCTGGTAGTGCAGCCACCCTGGATAGCTGCTGTCCCTGGTTTCCCAAGGAAGAGAGCCAGGGATACTTGGAGCTCTTCGCTCATTCCCTGCTCTCACTACCTGGCTCAGAGGAGAACTTGGTCCATTGAGGATGACTGACCTGGGTTTGTCCCAACAGCAGAACATGGTTCCCAGTAGCAGATCTGTGACACTGACACTGGGATGAGTGATGACCCATGAAGGCTGAGGGAAAGAGGAAGGTGAAAGGTAGTAAAGCAAAGTAATTCTTTTGTTGCTTTGTTGTGGGAAGTTTGTTTCTTTTGTGGTCTCCTTCCCAAGTGAGGAAAGCAGATACTGCACCCTGTGCTAAATGACTTTATGGTTTATCTTAATCAAGTCTTCATTATCAAAGTTTCCACACATCTAAGGGTTTGGCAGCTGCCTGTGTTGTTTGCTTACCCCTTATTGTTCCATGATTTCTCTTTTCCACCACTTCTTCACACATGGGTCCTTTCTGAAGGCCATGTCTCTAGAGATGCTCACTGGAAGTTTACCTACAGACCATTTCATGCCAGCAGAAGCCCAGTGCATGCATGATGTGTTATGGCAGCGTTGTGGCTCCCCTTCCTCCTGTGTGCTCTCTGTTTACACTGCAGCCTTCTCAACAGGGATTCCCCTGAAGACAGGGATAATGCAGCTTTTGGCTGTGGTTGAAGAGCCTTTGGCTCAGCTGCCCAGGTGTGAAATGGGGCGCCTGCATGCAGCTGCTTTCTGAGGAAGAAGTAACACTGTGGGAACTTAGGCGGAGCCCTTGCCTTGTGCGTCAGGGGATTGCCTGCATCTTTTACATCTGGGAGGCAGCAGCTCCTCCTGATTTTGAGATGTTCACATTTTTTGCTGCCTTGTTCTGGGATACCTGTCATCATGTGGTCATTCACCAGCTCATCCTGCAGACAATCCATTTAGTACTCAGCTTAAAGGTTTTCATATCTAGACCATCTGCATCCTAGAGTAACGGCTTAAAAGGTGTTTCCTTATGCAATGGACACTGCATGGTGGTCAATGACAAAATCTGCCAAGAGGTCTCTGCAGCAGAAACTGATGAAGCTCAGTGAGAGGAGGGACAAAGGAGACTTGCTCCTTTGAGAAGCTTAAAATGACATGCCTCATCAGTATGCATTAAGAAAGACTGAATTTTAGTAGTGGAAGATGAGATGATGACCTTCTCTCTTGGTCACAAAACAAATGAATTAGGAATTGTCAGCAGCTGTTTCTTTCAAGTTCCTGCTTCTCTGAACAAGTGCTGTAGCTTTACATTGGAGTCATAAGAAAGGTGTAAGCTTTGGGGCAAACTTAAAATTCAAAACTTAAAACTTTAGGTCTCTAAAGTTGGCTGAGGGCAATTCTCTCCCCCCAGCTGCTGCAACACAACAGAGAGTCACCAATCTCACCTGCAGTCTCGGTAGCCAGCTCCAAACCGCACAAAAGGCAAGCTGTGAGCAATGTGAGCAATGAGCTGCTGCAAAGGCCCAGTTCTGCTGTTATCTACACCAGCACATGCTTGAGATAACCCCACTAAAATAAACACAGTCATCTGCCAATGTAGCCAAGAGCAGACCTTGACCCTGAAACATGCTGTGTCTGAAGGAGATGTGGCAAAGACCCCAAACCTCCTCATCAAGACATCTGAGCATCTCTGTTCTGCTCACTGTTTAGCAATCTTTCAGATTTTGACTCTAAATGAGGTAATCTAGATACTTTATCAACAAGTTACCAAACCATGTCCCAAGAATAATGATGCCAGCAGTTCAGAGTGAATTACTGATTCATTTTACCATTTCTTTAACAATTACAGGTCTATTTAGAATGGAGAGAATTATATTGCTATTCAATTTTAGAATGATAAATTGCAGGATATTAAAAGATTCTTCACTGAATGCAAACAATAGAGAATTTAATTACTGCTCAGAGTGTCACTGTAGCATTATAGAACAATTTGAAATTCAACTTGCCTGGCTAGATTTATTTTAAGTCTGACATTTTCAGCCCTAGCTTTCACTGTTTAGGTCTCTTTTTCACTCTGACAACACATCAATCTATTTTCTAACAGTTCTAACATTAAAAAAATCTCCCTTAATCTGAATCTTTTTCTTCTTTATTTTATATTGGGAAAAAAGATTTCTCTGCAAACACAGTATGGTACAGGGAATAGGTTTATATAGGGGACAAATTCAGACGAGGAGCAGCAGCATCTGTAATCCATACATACTTCTTGTCATAGAGCTGCCTGAAAATTCTTGAAGAGCTAGCTTGCAATGAAACATGCTCTTCAACTGAAACAATGTTTATGAGAACAAATTGATTTCTGTCCTATTTTTGATGAGGAGAACCCAAAACACTCCATGTCAACTTCATCAATGCATTAGGATACTACACTTCTATCTAGACTAATGTTAATTTTTATAGCCTACATGTATTTCCCATTAAGTGTGTATAACTTTTCCTGCAATATAAATCATTAAGAGATATATTTCTAACATATTTTTCCCTTGATCCCAAGTATAATATTTTGCTCTTATTTTCATGGGAAATTTCAAAATATTGTCCCTTATTTTAATGTGGAACAATTTGTGATTATTTGGCATCTTATGCTGAAAACATACTCCTATACTTGAGTACCTTCACCTGTGTCTTGGGTTCAGCAGTAGCAGGCATTTTTCTCCTTCTTAGTAGCTGGTGCAGTGCTGATAACACCGATGTTTTTAGTTGCTGCTCAGTAATGTTTGCTCTGACCAAGGACTTTCTGAGTCTCATGCTCTGCCAGGGAGGAGGGGAAGCTGGGAGGAAGCAGAGACAGGACACCTGACCCAAACTAATCAAAGAAGTAGTCCATACCACAGCACATGATGCCCACTATATAAACTGGGGGCAGTCACCCGGAAGGGTTAGATCACTGCTCGGTCAGGCTGGGTATTGGCCAGAGGGTGGTGAGCGGTTGTATTCTCTTCCCTGTTATTTCCCTTCTCATTGTTATTACTGGTGGTAGCAGCAGTGGTTTGTGTTATACTTTAGTTACTGGACTGTTCTTATCTCAACCCATGGGAGTCGCATTCTTTTGATTCTCCTCTCCATCCCTCCCGGAGCGAGGGGAGGATGGGGGGGAGTGAGTGAGCAGCTGCGTGGCTCTGGGTTGCTGGCTGGCCTTAAACCATGACAGTCTGAAGGAGAGGGACCCAAAGGCAACACCATCTTCAGAGCACAGTAAGACACCCACTCTATGTACTGTGCAATGTGACCAAGCTTCATTAGTGCCAGAGACCCTCTTCCCCAGATATGAGCTGCAGGCCACTTTTTGCTGTGGTCAGGATCTTCTGTGACTATAGACCTCCAGCTGAGATTTGTGCCATCAAAGCTGGCCATGGTTATCCCCATGGCAAAACCTGAAGGAGAAGTCATACCAACGTCAGAATGAATGGCTCGGTCTGTTAGTGCAGGTTCATCCTCTGTTCCCTCTCCAAATCCAGTGTGGGCATCATCTCACCCAGCCTTGGTCCAATATCAGCATACAAAAGTCTGAATACCAATATATACTGCTGGTATTCATAGTACACCAACATATTCTGAATATGTTGGTAGGGAGAAGCAGGCTTTCCCAGAGGCTGACTCATCCAAAGGTAGAGGGCTGGATCTCTCCTCAGAAGTGCTGTTTCTCACCATGACTAGAGAGGAGGAGCTGCAGTTTCAGCATAAAAAAAATTCCTGGAGCTTGGGTGGCTGTATTGAGGGATGTCTGTCTTTTGCACAGCCCATGTCTGTGAAGTGATGTCACCCCTAATAGCACTTTATAGAACCATAGAATCATAGAATGGTTTTGGTTGGAAGGGACCTTAAAGATCATCTGGTTCCAACCCCCTGCCATGGGCAGGGATACCTTGCACTAGACCAGGTCGCTCAAAGCCCTGTCCAACCTTGAAAACTTCCAGGGATGAGGCATCCACAGTTGTTTTTTTTTTCCTGATATCTAATCTAAATCTCCCCTCTTATCAGCTTAAAGCCATTCCCCCTTGTTCTGTCACTCCATGCCCTTCTAATAAGGCTTCTTGTGAAGAGCTAGGTGGCTTCACAGAGCTGATTTACAATGTGATCATGTTGCGTTGGTATAACCAAGGGAGAATCTCTCACAGAGGGAGAGGACAGGATGCCATGGCTGGGGTTTGAGCAGGACTCTCCCAAACTGGGAGTCTTTCACTGAAGGGCTCATCCTGTGGCACTGTATCCTTGAGGAAGTGGTCCTGGTACAGTAAACCCTTATGCATCTGTGCAGCTTTAAACAGGTATGTAGCACCTATCTTCTGTATTGATCACAGCTGGTGCCATTCGCAGTGCTGGCAATGGCCTGGCTCAGCAATGACACTGGGAATGTTGTGTCCTGTGAGAGCTGCCTTGGACTGAGGTGCAGTGGGAATGCTCGATTTGCCTCTGCCTGCTCTGCCAACAAAGAGCTTCACTTCTCCCTGCTGCCTGTGATCTTTTGGGGACTTCTGCAACTTCCCATTAGGCTGCAGTAAGAACCAGAAAGATGAAAAGTTGCAGTTGTGATTTATCAAACATCCTGTTCTGAGGAGATGTCACCGAAACAGAATGTTCACCGGCCCAAAAAATCTGTAACCAGAAACTTCAGAAAATGGCTTGAGGAGATTTCAACATCACTTTAACAATGGGAAACACCTGCTATGATTTAAATCACGTCTGAGAGAGGAACACATAGTTCAAAGTATACATGTTAAAAACAAAGAAATAAATGATCTTCAAGGCCCCATAAAAGGAACAAAATATTTTTCATATTTCTCAGATTCTTTTCTGGCTGTATCCTGAATTCTGTATCTTAGTTCATTAGATCTCATTCTTCTTCCCTTATAATAAATGTCCAAGCAGTTCCGCAGTGCCCCATAATTGCAGCAAATGCAGCTCTGGAGAGACGACAGCCTTATGGAGTAGGGGAGGGGTGTTCCATATGCTGGTGGTTAGCATTGCAGATGGAGCAGGTGACCTCCTCATGGCTGCTTTGGGCTGACCAGGCCCATGTTCCCATGATGGAGAAGAATAGGATGCCCTACACAAGTCCTTTTGCCAGCACCACACTGGTGGCTACTGCCCCATGTGGGGTGCTGAAAAGGGCTTTTATCACTCAGCTGTCCTCTGGCCCTGGGTATCATCATCTCCTGCCTTTTATTCTTGCTGAAAGTTACCAGAGGTACCCGGAGACATGAATTTCGTTTGCTCCTAGTGCTGCTGAACTATTTCTGGAATTAACCTTTTCCAATGCTGAAGCTACAGCAGGAGGTTTTGGGGAGCTTTACTTCCTATAGAAAGCCAGGGTTTATTAATCACTTGCCCCTCACCACTATTGTTGCGCTTTTATCTGAAAACGGCAAGAAATTTTACTTCTGCTTTTCTCTAACAATGAACCTGGTATCTTTACATGAAGGCAGGTGGGGATTGTCAGTCCTAGCCATCTACTCTGCTTCACCAGAGCCAGCTTCTCCCTGTGAATTATGCAGCCCATAGCTCTGGTTTGCTTCCACAGATGAGAGACACAGGGTTTCCCTTAATCTGTTGCCCCTTTCCTCCTACTCTTCCTTCCAGTTGCAGACATGGCTCATTTCTTTTACATGAACCCTGTGAGTCACTGATGGCTGCATGCCCTTCGTGGAGGGAAGCAACTGGAACTGGCTGTCTTGAGGCTTTAGCAGTCCGTCCATTTCCTGCACCAGAAAATTACATTGTGTATTAAAGCAACATTTTTTTTTTCCCCTAGGCTCCAGAATGGGTTTGATAAGAACATGGTTCAGTTCCCAATTTTATTCTGCCATTCAAGAAACCATTTTCTTTAAAAGAGTGTAAAATAGGGTGCTTTTCCCAAGATCTCATGAAATATTTATTTAACGTTTAGAGCTCTTCAGTAGGTAGCAAAGGTCTCAATTTAGAAAACCACAAAAGTTTCTGTGAAACAAACCTGAGCTTGCTTGTGGAATGTTAAAATGCAGGATGGGTGAGTTAGTAATTAATTCATGTATAATAAAAGCCATATGCCTCTAGAAGTAATTAGCCTATTGTTTTGATTCAGGGAATGTTTGCTTAATAGCCTCAATAACTGCTCACTTTCACAACCAGATTAAAATTAACATGCAAGGGAATGACATTCAGATAAAATCAATCATTTCAGTAATAAAGAAATTCAGATTTTATTGATGTTTCTGTAGATGGCCTGAAATCACTGAATTTTAGCCTTACTGTGTCTGGAAAATCTGCAGCTATTTGATTAGGGCTGAATAAGCTCCTTAGCTCACTTAAACCAGGAAGATGGTATTATAAACATTTGGCAGTGGCAAGAAGTAAACGCTGAAGACATCTGCTTATTATAGTAAGGCAAAACTCTGCTTAAAAGTGTAAAAGTAGATGAAATTTCTGAGGGAGAGTTGAGGGGTGAAGAGTCGGCCCACTGAGTGCATCTCCTCAGCCCTTGTGTGCCAGCCAGAGCCTGTGCTTAGCCATAGCTTGCCCCTTGCACCCACACATTAATGTAAGTTATGTGTAGAGTAGCCAGTAATAATCATTTACTTTGAAGTGAACAGAGATGGGATGAGATTCAGATCAAGACTGTTCTAACTACATTTATGTGTCTGCAGATTGGTAGCTGCAGGAGTCTGAAGTGCCCACGCAGCCTTTATAGGTAGTAAATAAAAGTAGATCTAGAGTGGGTTCAGTCGCCTGAACCTATAGGAGATTGAAATTCCATAGTAAAGCTAGGAGTCCTGCACAGCAATAGCTACGGACATACAATACAGGATAAAAGCTTCACTCATTTCCCTAGAAATAGGTGTCTGCTGACCAATTTGACCCCTGCATAATTCCCAATAGACACTAGGAATAAGTCCTACTCATCATAAAAATTCCATCACAGCTGTCATTGTGGATCCATCCATTGGGTCTGAATAGCCTTTGGAAGCAGAAGTGGACCTTTGAGCATAGGGCCAGTATATGTTTCTTCAGGATGAGCTATCTCCAAAATACTGGGAGGGTAATGCAACGCTGGCACATGTTGCCCAGGAAAGCTTTGGAGTCTGCATCCCTGAGATAATCAGGAACCATGTGGACACAGTCCTGGGCAATTGTCTCTTTGTGGTCCTGGCTGAGCAGAGGAGTTGGACCAGATGACCTCCGGATGTTCCTTCCAACCTAAACTATACAATGATTCCGTGATACTGTGCTCATCTTGAACTGGTCATGTGCATAACAAAAGGAGTTCTTTTTCTAAGATAGCTATGGTCTGGAATTAAATCTAGCCAATATTGTGTAAAATTATATATAATTCTATCTATCTGTTAACTGAATTTCTCTAGGCCTGGTGTAAAAGCCATTTTGTTATGTTGTTTATTTACAGAGCTACAGCATGGATGCATAAAGAAAGAAGAACAGAAAGAATAAACAAGAGATATAAATAACAAGAGTGAATTTCTTGTATCTTTTTTAGGTCTGTGAAAGTTGCTGCATGCTGAACAGGATAGGACAAGAACTGTACAAATGTGAACTTGCCACAAAATTCTCACTTCATCCCTACCCTGAGGGCCAAGTTTAAGTATCTGCTTGGTAAATCATAAGATTATAAAATGTAGCTTGATATTCTGCTTGAATACTTAAAAGTGTGCTTAAAAGTGCTTGGTCTCATAGGTATTCTCATAGAAAACAAAGATGTTCTTTGACATCAGAATTGCTATGTTAACATGCAGCCTTTGCAGAAACAAGGCACCATGGTTTTTATTCGCGCTGTAACTTGTGAAATAAGGACACAAAGCCTGCCTTGACTAGCTATACCAGAGACCCGTGCCCTGTCTCTGCTAGGATTTTGTGCTGTGACAGGTCCTTTGAAATGCCTCTCAGTCATTTTCTCTTGCAGTGAAGACATGGGAAGTTTACTTGTTATTGAAACAGAATATCACAGTTCACTTCTTTTCACTTTTCCCTCATTCTGAGTTGTATTCCTCTTTCTTTTCTTGTTGCCTAACATCTTCCTTTTTGAAGACCTTCTAAGAAAGGATACTTATCAGTGACAAAGGTATATGGACACTATACAAACCTGTGCTGAAACTGGGGAAATGACAATGTCCTGTTAGAAATATGACATTCACAATATTTTTTGATCCTGAGTAAAGAGCTCTTTCTCCCATGGAGTCCAAGTATGAATGCATATTTTCCCATTGGCAAATTCACTTTGAATTCCCTTGGAATGTTGTCAGGGTCTTCCATGGAAGAAGGGAGGACTTGGAGGGCAGGTTCAAAAGAGACCCTCAAAACATAAAAACTGCCCAAACCATGCCTAATTCTGGGTTCAGTCACCTGAGTGCAATTCCTTTGGCTTCAGTGGAATTAGTCCTTCAATAGCAATGGAGAAGGGATCAGAATTAACCTCAGGAATATTAATTGAATTGTAGATTTACATGTGAAAGCCTGTTTGTACATCACAGCAGGATGATGATCCTGTGCTGTTTGAAGTGGTCCTGACACTGAGTAGTTTTTATCTCCCAGGGGCTGTCTTCACTGTGATGCGATTTTATGCTTTGCATAATACCAAGGTGATAGCTTGCCTTTGGTTTGCCTTTGGTTTGGAGGATATACTTTGTTTCCAAAATCAGGGGTAAATTAGAAAAAAATACGTTTTGCCTAAAAGTCAGAGTGAGTTTTTCTTCATTCAGGTTGACATAACCTGCTCGATTTAAAAATTGATAGACTTGAAAAATGTTGAACATTCTCATTACAGCTGCAGATCAACATTAAAAGCAAAGGGTTATTTTTAGTAGCAAGGTGCCCTTGTCTTTATTCATATGTCGTTTCACTGGAATATTAAATGATAATTCACAATTCATGCATTTTGACATTCTGCTACATTTATCTTCATTTTCTTGTCAAAGAAAATGCCTTAAAATCTCAACATTAGTACTGTGCTGGGTGTTCTTGAAAGTCACCCCGTTCATAAATGTATTGGTCATTTGACTAAATGACAATAGGCAGTACATTATTTGCTCATTTTCCATTTCTCAAGCACCCTAAATATGTGTTGAATGGAGTGAGGCTTTTGAGCATGAAAAGTTTAGATTTCTGCATGCAAACCAGACCATTTGAGAAGGAATCTGAATAGTGCTAAACATCTCAAAATGACAAGCAATAACAAAAAAGCTTTAGAAGTCATGTTTCTAGCAATCGCTTGTGCTCACATGTTTTTAAAACACTATGCAAACTCATCTAATGCTATTTCCACACCAGAAGAAGAGCTGTTTGTTAACTAAAAATGTTTATTATGTTAAATTTTGACCTTGAGTAGATAGGTGTGAAATATTGCCAAGCTGCAGCTTTCACATAGTTGTAAAAGGTTCTTTTTTAGCTGAACGGATCACTGCACTCTTTAGCCAAGTTGCTGCTCTGTGGAATTTTTCAGAGAAGAAAGAATACATCACGGGAATGGTTTTCTGTATTTGCACAAAGTAGGTATTGACTTCATGTAAGCCTTGCATTGCACTGTAAAAATTCAATTTCTGAGAAACCCTGTAACACTACAATGTGTCAAACAACGCTGCTGGGCAATTAATCAAGATTTTTGTGGTTTTGCTTAATTCCAGGTAAATAAAAAGGTTAATTAAGCTGAAAGCTGTTATTAAACCTTTTCATAATTTAGGGATAAGGTGTTTTAGAAGGAGCTTTAAATCAGATAATTAGATATTTGAAAGTGTTCTCCGGGCCTTGACCTTATCAGTAGGTTTCAGGCAGTTTTTTGCAGTGTTGTGTCATAAACAAGCCTGCAAACAAGTGAGGCGGTTGCAGTAGGTTTTGACTATCTAGCCTTAGCCTACAGGTAAGTCTGGAGCCCAGCTACTGCCCAGGTGAGGGAAGAGAAGGAGATTTGTTTTTTTCAGGGGTAGCTTTGCGCAAGGGCTCTATGGAGGAATACAACAGCATCGTGGTGTGTGATGGACAGGGGTTTGACAGCTCTCCCTCTTATCTGGTCCAAGAGCTACAGCCATCAGAAAGCTTAGTAGGAAGTGAATGAAAATAGCTGTACTAAGGTGTCAGCCTCAAAGGGAGCAGGCTTTGTTGTCCAGGACTTTCTGTCCAGCCAGCTGTCCTGCCGCATCTAAATGCAGCATGTAACACAAACCTTTGGATTACTACTTTTAGCACGTCATACTGTCTGTATATTTGCCAGAGGGGAAGCATATGAGTATAGGAGTGTTCAACAAGGAGCTGATGTTACTGACAAGCACGTCATGAATATTATATTTGTATAAAGATGATTTACAAGCATCAAAAAACCACATCTGCAGCTCCAAAATCAAGAGATTTCATTTTTAAAGGCATGAGATGTTATTTAGATACTCTGTGCTATTTGTTTTATTTAGCTTTTAGGTTTCCACCTTTAAGCTTAAACTTTTTTTGTAATTTTAAGGTTTTTTCCCCCAGACTTTTCTTTAAAAGTGCAAGTCTCTATTTCATCCTCTGGGTCCTTCTGAGAGACGCTAAATTGCAAAGTACATGACAGACTCATAAGAGTCTTTTTTTTCTTCCTGAACTTATCAAACAGTCCAGCTGGAAAGAAGACAACATGTTTCTTTTCTCAAGATTTAGCTGGGCAGGTGAAGCTGATAAGGAAAATAGCATTCAATCTGAAAAGACAAGAATATGCACTGTAAATCTTCCTAGTTTGTAATTTGAAAGAAGGATCCTCCATGTCCTAGGACTGCTGATGAGTCCTTTATATCCGTTTTCCCTAAGCACCTAGACTTTGAGCTGACCTCATGCCCACCTCCTTCCCCATGTAACCCTGAATGCCTGGGGCTTGGATGTGTCACTGTCACCTTATCAGTGTTTCTGTGGTGGTGGCCAAAAAATCCAAGTCATAGAAAGGTTTGCAGGGAAGGCACAGACCTAAGCTGATGGCATCTGCAGAGTTCATAGTTATTTTTCATGAATGACAACAAAGAAAGAAACTCAGCTCTGCTTCTGGAGCGGCGTTTCATTTTTAATGCAATGGTTCTGTCACTCATGTTGCTACTTTTAGCTTTGGGCTCAGTGTTGCGCTAGTAAAAGTAATGGAAATTTTATCATTGGCAGAAAAGAGAACAGGATTTGGACTTTCAGAGCCACACTTAACTTTAGTGTGCAGCCTGGTTTAAATTTTTAATGATAAAATGGGAATAAACAGAACAAAAAGTGTTCCACAGGTCCTGGTTCCTCAATAAATGTGTCATAATGATATAGCTAAAATTAATACCATTTTTCACACTCCGGATAGGGGGGTGAGACCCTCTCGGGAGTGTTTGCTACATTATGTGCTGCAGCCAAACTAATTTCCTCTTCCTGGTGGTTTTCACTTACTGGATATCTGAGTTTTCAACTGATGAAGCGCTGTTACTCCAAGATGAAGATGGTCAGATGTTGGATAGTTGTGCTGTGCTGATGCTGGTCTGTTAGAAATGCCATGACTTGCATGTCTGATTCAATGAAACTTCAAAGATGCCTTGTTCACCCTAAGACTTCATCCACCTGTTGTGCCTGGCTGAGCACATACACCAGGCTCTCTGTGGAAAACAGACCAGCTACTCTGGCAAATTTCCACTGGGTAGCACCTAAGCAGGAGGATGAACTGTGACTGCAGCTGCACCCAGAATCACATCTCAGTGCTGTAGTTAAAGGTCTAGCTTCAGCTATAATATGAACTCCAGATATGAGAAACACTGGAGAAAGAGAAGCAGATTCAATTTAGCCTGTAGGAAGCACCTTTGAGACACATTGAGAAAATACTCAGCACTTGATTGAAGTGTGTGGCTTTGAATCAGTAGCACCAGGCAGGAATTTGTGTGTCTCAGGCCTGGTTTATTTGACTCTCCTGTACTTCTTCATTGGGTAACTCTTGTATCCTGTTTCCTCCACCACTCCAGAGCCAGGTGTCTGTGTTATGACACCAAAATTAGTCATCCCAAAGTAATGAACCCGATTCATGTCTTTAGTCACAAGAGGGAATTTGTTTCTGATTTTTTCCTGGTGTTTTTTTTTTAATCAGATTAAGCATCTGCTGAGTTTCTCAGTTTGGTAACTGTAGTAGTGAAAGCCATGGCTTGATCCCATTGAAAAACATCAGTGGTGACAGCTTCTGGTTATGGCTTTGGAGCAAGAAGGGGCATTCACAGCATCCAAGCACAGAAATAGTAGGAAGATGTCTCCTGCAGACATCAGCAGAAATGTTCCTGCTGAGGGCTTCCCCAGCACCTCCAGCTTCTCCTGAACTGCTGAGGGAGAGATGGTGACTGGAGAAAAGACCAAAGAGAGCTGTGTCAGAGGAAGGAGGCAAAATCTGAGTGTAGCATGAGACTACAGACAACCCATTTCATGGGAACAGTGTGAGCTGGTCCTTGAGCTGCAGCACAGCATCATGGCACAGAGAAGCCACAAGAAGATCAGATGAGGTTGTTTGTCCCACTCATACTTCTTATTGTTTTTTTGGGGGGTTGTTTTATTCTTTTTTTAAATGAATTTGGTGTGCGCTGAGCAAAGTGGCCTTAGACACCTCCCCAGTGGGCCCATGGGCCCGACTTATCCCTAGTGAACTTCAATGGACTTATCTAAATTTCCAGAGCTGCCTCAGGAGTGCAGCAAGCAGCAGCATTACAGCACTTCAAGAGCCAGGAGTGGGTTTTGAGTATTAAGCTGAGGCTGAGATCATGTATATGTAACAGAGAAGCCCTAAAGGTGCTTCTAATAATTTATTGCTATCGCCTTTAGAGGATAAAATAGGAGATGTTTTATATTTGCTTATAAATTCTTCCTAATGAGCTTAAACTGCAGCAAGGGAGATATAAACTAAACACTAGGAAAAACTTCTCAGGGATAAGAAGTGAGGGAACAGTACGTCTACGGGAAACTGTGATGTCCCTTCACAGAATCTTAGAAAACATGTTTGGCTAGTGTTTGTCAGGAGGGATTTGGGGGTAGTTGCTCCTTCTGCAGAGACAGGACCTGGACTCGGACCTGGGCTTGATGCTCCCAAGCACTCTTCCAGCTGTTTTGTAGCAAGGTACTACAATGATGCAGTCAGTACAGTCATCAGATATCCAAGATACTCCAAGATTCTGTGTCCTCAGCATGTGGCCTGCAGCAGAAAGAAGGTTGGGGATTACTGGAAGATCCTACTGATGAGAGCAAGGATACCAGGACAAGGGGGACAGAATCTATGCAAAGGTTAAAAAAGGTGAAATTAGCTTTATTTGAAACTCTTCCAAACAGAGCAAACACACTTTCAAGCCACTGCTGGCTTTTTGTTCCAGTAAACTTGCATTAAATGTTTCCAAGCGATTACGGTATCAGTACAAAATGTAGAGGAAAATGTTTAGAATTTAAAGTCAAATCCTCCATATTTATGCTGTCAACAGGCATAATGGTTATGCTTCAGTCTGATAGAAGGTATAAAAAATGACAGTTATTAATCAATAAACACAGGAAAGCTGTCTTTGGATACCAGCAAGTGTGTTCGAATGAGATGAAACCCAAGCAAACAATGACAAAGTATTTTATCTCAGGATTTTAATTCACCTTCCAAAAGGTTCACTATCATGTTTCCTGTTTTTATCAGGCATCCCCTAATGGGTAATGACACCTATATTTCTGTAATGTGAAGAGACAGGAAAAGCCTGTGGGAAAAGCTTCTCTCTGGCTTTGAGGCACCCACCTTCCAGGACTGTTTCTCAGCAGTATCTGTAAGATGTTATGTTCTTTACAGTGCCCAAATATGGTGTATTTTCCAACCCTCCACTCTTTTCTGCAGACATGTGAAGTTGATGAAAGGGAATGATCCTCATACTGGCTGGAAACATTTCTTCCCAATTATTTGCTAAAGAAAAAAGTCCAGTTCTAATTACAGCACACTTGTCTAATCCCTGAGAACATTCACTTCTCATCTGCAGATTCAATGTTTTTAAAGGAACACTGAAATTTCCTGAGATCACTGGCTTAGGTATCTAAAATGACAGCTGTGTAAGAAGTGCGAAGCATAGGATGATGACATTGTGGCTTGTGTGCTTGTCAATACCAATTCCACAGGAATAAGAGAAAAGCTCAAGGTGAGACAAGTTCATAGAAACAAAGATTTTATTGCCAGAGCAAACCAAGGCTTATATAACCCCTCTTCTGTTTTGTAACAGACTCATATGGGGGGTCTATTTTAATTGCAAAGTGCATTGTTGATAGCTCACACCTGAATACAAAATGTAAGGCATGTCAGCGGCAGCAATTGTACATACTGCACAGCCTGGAGGAGAGAGGATAAATGAAGTCTTTAAGGGATCTCTTTCTTCCGCTTACTAAAGCTTGGCAGTTTATGTGTACAGCATCCTCCTGGTTGTCTCCTGATGTGATGTATGCTGTTTATAAATGACTGTAAGTTGTGTGCCCACGCTCCTCTGTATTAGAGGGTCTCAAGGAACAGCTAACCTTTGGTAGTTCCTGCCAGAACCCACTGGGCTGGCACTGCGGGCACAAAGCCCCAGGCCAGCAGGGGCTGGGTTTATGATGTGCACATGCTGGATGGAAGAGAATGGACCAGAAGAGGCAGCAAAACTGCAGGAGACCTGAGCGTGGGAAGTTGGGAAGAAAGCCCTTGAGAAAAGTCCTGGTGTGCTTTTCAGACTGAGCACTGGCTGAAAGGTACTTAAAAGGAGAAGCAGACAGACACTGTATGGTCCGTGCTATGCCGAGGAAAGAGGAGCTCAAACGTTCCTTAAATGCAAGCAGAAAGCAAAAGAATACTAGGCATCATCAGCTGTTTCTCCTCCTAACAGCCGCAAATTTTTGATCAGCTGGTTGTCTCAAAAGGGAGGACCTGCTGGTAGAAAACAATTTGGTAGTGGCTGTCAGCTTCTCTTTTCCTGAAGAACTGCTCCCCATGGTTATTCCTTGGAGATATTTCCCTTCTGCAGCCAGTAACCAGTACCCAAAACTTAGCACATTCACAAAAATCTAGACCCTCTTCCCAGATGGAAAAGATATTGAATATTTACCATGATGCTTTTGGGTCATGATGGCAACAACAGCCTGGTTTGTGGCTTTCAACACTTTCTGCATTTCCATTTCATAACCCTCCACTTGGATGGGATGCGGCAGTTGCGCTGCTCCCCAGCCCCAGACTCCAGCAGTGGTTGTGCTTACACAGGGATATCGTGCTGCAGCTGGGAGCTCAAAATGTTTCTCATTTGGCACTTGCCAAATTTCTGTCCTTCCCAAGAGCTTCCGCTCAGGCTTGGATGGTGTCCAGGAGTGACTTGAGTGGACTGATGGCACAGCATGAGTTCAGCCCCCTCTTTCAAACCTCACTCACCTGATCTCTGTCAAATATTTCACATGTATCTCTGTCACATGTGCAAGCAACATCTGCTGTGCTACATGCTTGGGAAATGTCTTTGGTCAAAGATAGTAGGAAATATTGATAGCAATAGGATGCCCTGAAGCCTTCAGGCTTTAAAAGAAACACATACCTTTCCAAGCATTAGAAGAGATGTTTTCTGTGCTGTAATAAAATAAATGTAACAGAAGAAAAGGCAAGGGAACAAGTGCTGAGAAAACTGGCTTTGGACACATGGGCATGGGCCAGATGCTCCCAGCCACTCTCAGTGTGCCTCTGTTAATGAAGGGCACTAATGCCACATTCCTAGCAGCTCAGAGCCAGGGAGGGCCAGGTTGGCCAACGCAGTGGACAAATTAGGATTTGTATTAGCAACCCCTTGCCACAAGCACAAATGTCACTCTGGACTTGAACTCTGTAGTGCCTAAGGAGTGTACAAACCACATACTGGGCTTGTATGAAAGTACTTCTTTAACACTGTTTATCATAACACTGTTATTAATGATGAGCTCAGATTTATTTCAGAAGCCACTTCAGTATGGTGTTGGGATGATCTCTGGTGTGAATGGACAAGTAGGATTACCAGCGCTGAGTGCTCCTCACCCCACGTTCATCTCCCCTTGCTGATCTAGCTGTTCCCTGAGGGGCTTCCTCTCAATGAGCAGAGTGGGGCTGCAGCAACAGAAGGTGGCTGAAGTTACTGAGATCTGTGCTGTCCCACCCAAGGGGGCCCACCTCCTTCCACTGACCACAGGGACACCAGGGGTGACTGTGCTCCTCACTGAGGTACCTGGGCTTAGCACTATGGCCAGGAAGGACAAATGTGAGCCTGAACATCCAAGAAGCATGAGACTGAGTGAAACCTGTGGGACAAAACCACAGCAAATCCTGAATCTCTCATGCCCCTCTTTTCAGCAGAGTGAAGTTTGCCACCCACTGCCTGAGGCAGGTTTGAAGGCCTTCCCAGAAAAGCCCTTCTGTCTGCTGCTGAGTTTGTTGGAGATGGCAAAGTCTCACCAATGTGACCTTGCTACAAAAACAGAGGGCTTATTTACAATCTTGTTCGGATGATGTTCGTTCCAGGTAGGACTAAATATACAGCACTGGAGAATAACCTCTTGCACATGAAATATTTCATCAGTCACAAGAACAGCAGTAAAATAATTGGGTCCTCTTCTCTTATTGATCTATTCTGTCCAAAAAGCAAATATATTGGTTAGAAATTGTGTCAGAGGTGATTCTATGATTCTGTGATTTAATTGCTGCAAAGATATACCTAAGCCAGCTAGGTTTCTGATGTTCAGCCCTTTGCATGGTGGTCAAGGAGAGGACTTCCTAAGCCAGAAGATGATTATGGATTAGTCAGATTCCACATTAAGATGGGAATACCCAAGTGGAGGGATTTTCTCAAGTCACCAGATCACATCACCAGCTACTGCAGACACTGCATCATGTCAACCCATCTCCACATAAAATGAGTATGCTCCACCTTGGCATGACACAGAGTTACTCCAGATGTGTGTGTGCTAACTGCCATGTTCAGCATGAGCAACACTGTACCACCTGAGGTACACTGTGCCACCACTCTATCCCCTGAGGACCTGGGGGCCAGAGTGGAGTCACTGGAACAGGCAAGAAAAAACATTACAGCAGCAGGAATACAAACACCGTGTCGTACACCCATGTGCCTTCATCATGTACAACAGCTGTGGGGCAGAAGATCTGCACAGGTAGTATAGAAGTATCTGTGAAAAAAGCCTCCCCAGCAGCATCCTGAGGCCTAGTATGTACAAGCAAATATATGTGTATGCATGCACATAAATGCATTTCCAAATTGTCAGGAAACATGATCAATTACTGGGAAGCACATGGAATAATATAAAATAAAATCTTGGCAAAAATGCAAAGTGCTGCAGAGCAAACAATGGACAATGCTGGCAATCAGATAGAGTGTGCACAGATGACTGCGGCTGTACTGTGTCAGCCTGTGTGTCACCTGAGCAGGTGTGGGCCACCTTTACCAAGCAGACAGCTGCTTTTTAGGTAGTGAGATGCTGCCAGGGGCTGCCACCAGTTTCAGACAGTGAGTAAGGCACAGAGGTGCACACTGCAGTGAGCTTATCTGTGGAAGCACCTAAAGCAAGTAGCTGTGCATGAACAGCGTTTGCCGCAGTGCAGCAAAAAACAAAGCCTCCGCTAGACCATACATCTATAACGTTACAGGTTGCAAGCAGCAGCCTGCTGTACAGTGCTCTTATTTTCTTCCCCATAATCTCACCACACCACGTCTGGAGGTTGCATGAACACAGTGGCTGTGAGGAGGATGGACTTCTGCACTAACCCCAAACTGCCCAGCAACCTGCAGCTGAACTAAGTATCTCCAGGACTTTACACATGTAGACACACGTACACATATACATGTGTGCATTTCTGAAGGCCAGATCTTCCCAAAGGATAATACCAGTAACACCTGGAAACGGTGCAACAAAGCTGGGAGGAAGGAGCTGCTCTTTCTGTTTATTCTCCCAGATGGCTCAAATTCAATGTGTTGGCTGTTCTCTCCCTCCCTCCTAGTCTTGCAGCTGGGAACACATGCCATCAGCATGGATAAGGAGACACACAAGAGCTGTTGTTGGCTAAAGGATTTACAAGAAAAATGTTGTGTATTGCTCCCCAGCAGGCTTTGTCTGTTGCGCTATTTCTGACAGCGCAGCCCATTTTCCTTCCTTCATTCCTCGCCTGTGGATGTTCCCTGTGGTACATTCTTGACTAGTTCAAAACATCTGAAAATATCTTTCATCTGCTTCCTAAAGGTCAATATTTCAGCCTCCACATCAAATAGCAAACTACCATCAGATTTCCTAAGGGTGTCAATATATCTCTGTGACCACATATATTAACAAAGTAATGGTTATTTAAGCATAAAGTGCAGCGCCAGGTTGTAAGGGCAATCATTTTAGTTCAGAACTACGCAGCTTTATTTAGCAAGACACGTGGAGAGGAAGGCATGTTTTCAAAAAGGGTAGGAAGCTCCAATTTTATGATCAAGGAGTGTCTGCCATGGCATAGTGTCACTGCCTAGACACCACAGAAAATGAAAATCCTGTTTATTTGCACAGAAATATGTCAAAATCTGACAGCCTAATTTGAAGATGTAGCTGCAATCCAGAAAAAGGTGGATACAGAACCATGAAAAATAGAAAGGGGTCTGAGCAGTGCATAGAGTCTGGGAGGGCATATTTAGTCACTTAATGTCTATAGGCAAAGGAGACAGGTGGCAAAAAAATAGAGTAAGTTATTAATCAGTTAAGGGAAATTGGAGCAATTGTACTTACGAATGTGCTGAAAATAAAAGTTATACCTGGACAGTCTTCTCCAACTGTGAAGCAGGTGATAAAGTCTGAGGCCTTAGAACTGCTAATTGTACTGTTAGTTTTAAAAAAAAAAAGAATCCCTGGGAAGCTACAAAGGCAAAACTAGAAGTTCTATACATTGCAATTTGTAAGACATTTGTTAATGAGATTGCTGGCCACTGTTAAGTCGTTTTGAAAGTCAGAACAGAAGAATAGAAATCCAGAAGATCAGAAATGAAATTCTCCTGGAATTTTCAAAGACAGGAGAGACATGCAGATCTGTAACTTAGTGTGCTAAACTGCATAAACCCACACAAACTATTTTGATCAAGGGTTGTTGTAAGTTTCTAGTTCTAGTCATGTCTGATATCTTAATACTTATGTTATCTATATGCCCATCTATTTACATTAGATATTAGGCATAAATTCTCACTGTGGTGAGACAGTGGCACAGGTTGCCCAGAGAAGGTGTAGATGCCCGATCCCTGACAGTGTTCAAGGCCAGGTTGGTTGGGGCTTTGAGCAACCTGGTCTAGTGGAAGGTGTCCCTGCCCATGACAGGGGGCTGGAACTGGATGAGCTTTGAGGTCCCTTCCAACCTAAACCGTTCTAAGATTCTGTGGTTCTATGAAGTACAAAAAGCACAGATGTACACCATTAACAGTTCATGAGATCCCCAATAAGGTGCATATGGAAATATTACTAGAAAATATAGCTATTATTGGCACGTGTTGCTTCTGGGCAAAGCTATGAATGCTTAATAACTGAACTCAGTAGGGGCAGCTTGGCTCTGAATGTTCTCTGCAGAATATGCTTTGCTCTCCATCTCCATTTCATTATGCCTTTCTTTGCTTTCAAAAGATCATGTAATGATTCCTCAAACTGGTTTTGTACGTCTTTACAGGGACATTAACTTTGCAGTGATTTTTGAAATTCTGGAGACTTTTTCCCCAGCTGCTTGGTTTTTGCTTTTATTTATTTATTTGTTTTATGTCTCCAGCTTTGAAGAAATGTTTTCAAGGCAGATTTGCCACTTTGCTGCACAGCAACACAAGCAGCAAACTGCCACATTCAAAGTGATGGCAAACTCTTTCTTCAAACTTTGTTTCTAGCTTCTAAACTTTTCAGGCAGTTCTAAAATGCCTTTCCTTTTATTAGGAAGGCTGTAATTACTATCTGAGGGTAACCTTTGTTCTGACATGAAAAGAAGCACTCCAGCTACTGCGGTAAACATCAGATATTCGGTTGAGTGATAAAACACTATAATCAAGCCCCACATGTGACTATCTCCTTCAACTAACTTTTGCATGCCCAAGTGCTAAAATTTCAAATCACATAGTATTTATTAGGGTGCAGCATAAGCTTGTGGAATAAATGTCTTAGTTTGCACATGTTTAGAAAAAGAGAAAGCTGAATAACCACTGTTGTGCTGTGTTTCTCCTGACTTGGCACACGCTGCCATTAAAAACAATAGCAATGGTAATGGCACTCCAGAGACTGAGCATTTCTCTGCATGCAGTGGGTGGGTGCAAAAGTTTAAGCAATATTATTATTTTTAAGCAAAAGTAAAAAATCACATGTTAATATTGCACAAACGTGTAGCATTTACTTGACCTGGAGGTGGGGTTCCTCCAACCCAGCTTCACCCTCCTAAGCAGGGGTCTAGCCCAGGTATCTACTGAATTCTCTGTAGATATAGAGGAGGTTCCTTTTTAAGAAAATCTCATCAACCTGCCTGGGAAATTTATTTTATGATGGATCAATAGCTCTCTAGAGCTGCTTTGACATGGCTACTGCTTTTCCACGTGAGCCTCAGAAGTGGCATTTTTCAGTTCTGGTTTCAGGAGCTAGGGGATTGTGGGAGATGTTTGCTTTCATATGAAACAGAGAGAGAAGGGGAAAAAAAACTTAGGCCAACTGATTTTAGAGATGTGCTAAAAACATGAGTCTTAATGGCCAAAATATTGGAAAACACATCTAAAAGTCCATAATCCTTAAATCCATATCAGTAGTTTGTGGTACTTTCCACTGTATTCCCAGACTACATGTCACAATGCCCATAGTTCATGTTTCCTTCATGCCTTTGGAGGGATTGTTCCCATCAGGATTGCTCTGAGCAAAACTGTATTGCGGGAAATTCTCCTTCCTCAGGTGCATGGATGGGCCAGGAGCGCACTGAGAAGCAGAGGGCAGGATAGTGCAGTGCTCCATCTTCTCAGCTTTACCACTGTTGGAGAGCGGTGGGTGCTAGGAACTTAGAAACATGGAGAAGAAACATGACAGACATGACAGTTTCCCTCTGGGCTGGGAGAGGTGGTCACTAAATTTTACCCCTACCTCAGTAAAGTTCTTTCACTGAAGCTCCCCCACCAGCTCCCTCCTTTTTTCACCAGACTTATACTGACATGACAGTAGAGAAGATTACTATGGAGACTCATGGTCTGGTGGTCCCACAGGCTGAGATCAGGAGGGGTTTGATCAGTGAATTATTTTTTCATCCCAATAAGTGATTTAATAAAAGCCAAGCTGTTTTCCTCATTTATTAATTCCAGGAAATCCTCTCTTCCCCACTTCTTTTTGTCTTTTTGTTAGACGTTGTAAGCTTTCTGGGGCAGAACTAAGTCTTTGTTGTGGCTTGTGCAGCTGAAACAAATTTTCAGCCACAGCAAAACAAATCATAATAATAATAGTTTGGTAATTATGGAAAGCTGCACTGTTGCTGTTTGACTCGTTTGAAAAGGGAAGAGTTCAGCTTCACAGAACTCCAGTTCCAAATATTTCATTCAGATTTTCAGATGAACAGAGCTATTTTCACGTCTGAAAGATTAGGTTACTGTCTCCAGTGCCAAACTTTTTGCTATGATTCAAAATATATCCTTCTCTGTATTGATTTGCTGAATATGTGCACAGATTAGATTGGTTCAGAGATCTAAATATAGGAATATTGATTGTGATGAGGTAGATCATTTTGGTAGTCTTAGTTTGCTCGCAGAAGCCTTTCCTAGCATCACAGCTGAAGACAACAGCTTTTTTCTAGGTTGTGTTACAGTGTGCCTTCAGTTGTTACTGTGTACAGCACATATGTATGATGCATTCTGTAAGTGGCAGTTATTGGCTCTGATCTGTGGTAGCAGTGGGTTAATACTTATTTGTGATTGGTTTAATGATACAGAATAAGGAAATGAAAAGAAGTCAAGGCATTTTTTTGACCTTTCTGGTTTTCATTTCATGCTTAATTTCTGAGGACATGATGTTCATGCCCTTTAGCTAAGCTAAAATTGAGGGTTTTTTTGCTAGCAATCAGCATTATTTTCATTCAAAATATAGTATAAAATATGATACTATATTTTAGCACTGTATATTAATTACAAATATAACATTTATACTGTGTGCTCAGTTTCACCAACCTTTTTTGCCTTCCCACCTCATAAGTATGAATCTATTGTTATCTGTCCCATCATCATACTGGAGATAGGAAATCATTTTGTACTTATAGGTAATTTGCTTTACATCTGTATCTCCATGTGAATGTAAACATATATTTATAAAATATATAAATACATAAAATGTAGGTAGCTCAGATCAACTCATAGGCTTATCCCTCTCTCAAAAATAAATTCATTTAGTTTCATTTATTCCAATTTCAGAAGTCTCACGGTTACATTTTCCTGAATATATCTGTCTGGGGTTTTTCTTGTTCATTTTCCTTGGGCATATTAATACAATTCCGTAACTGGGATAGTGCAATCAATCATTTTCAAATTGAGGTAAAAAGTTCCTGATAGCACGTGACACCCAACATCACTGTTTCATATGTATGTATATTTAGCCCTTAATCTATTATGTTAAATTATTATTAATTTATTCATATTAATATATTGATTAATATTGTTATTGCTTAAACATGGTTCCTAAAAGTGGGCAGAAGATGGAGCCACTCATGTTCAGCATATCTGGCAATAGCAAATCTATCACAATGAGATAGATTCAGACTTTAGAGGTAGCATGGAGCAGGGGTGAAACGTCAAATCCATGGCCCTGGCACTATTGTCATTCCCTTTGATGCATAAAATCATAGATCCTCCTTGTTACAGGAGGCAGGGGGAATAAATATAGAGAACAGCAAATAAATCTTGCTTTTGATGGTGCATGGCTTAGAGTGAGGAGTCAAAGGATGGATCCAGTGCTCAGTCGGTTCTGTATTGCTCCCTCTTTCCCATTCTAAGAATGGATAAGCAATAGGAAACCTTGCAGATTTTTGTGTTTCACTGCTCAGGAGCTTGATCACTGGTGCAGAAAATACAGGGAAGAAGTACTTCTTGTTTATTTACTTCTCTATAGAAGTGAGTACAAAATCTAGCTTTCTAGTATGTTTTCAGCAAGAAGTCAAGAAAGAATTTTCCTTTTTTTAAATTTCAAAATATATAATCACTGACCAGAAAAACCAACAACCCCATACTAGAAAATGGTTAGATAGCACAGACTTGTAGCTCCATTAGTATCTGCAGTAATGCTGCAAAGACCAGGAATGTTTTGTACCCTAAGATGAGCTTTTCCTTAGTGAAGTGGATGGTTGCAGACTCCAGAGAATCAGTTCTAAGTGTTTTTTTCTTTCTTTTCTTTGGCATGCCACTGGCTGTTCTGCCAGTGAACAGGAATAAGAAGCAAAACCATAGGTATTATTTATGCAGTAATATAAACTGTCTCTCATATCAGTCAGTACTAGACATTTGTAAAGAGGTCCCTACTGCTTTTTCTCCTGCTTGTTGATGTAGCATCTTCTTAATTCTTATTCTTATTCTTTTCCTGAGCCATATCAATATTTTTCTAGATGTATGGATATTTAAGCCAAATTAACCCATTTTTTTCATAATCCTTTGCAATGGGTCCTGCAAGATGCAATTAACTTTCCTAAAGCATAGGAAACCACCTCTGCTTTGAGGACCTGACACATACCAGAGAAAACATGGAAAATGATGTGAAGAGCATCTTTTGGCAATTAAACACTGCAGAAAAAAGCAGTTTTAAATTGTCTGCCTCTCACTTTCATCCCTTTTCTCCTGACTTCATTATTCTAAGAAAGGGTGATGAGATTCTCATAGCTTGCTTTCTATTATTTACTTTTCTTCTGTCTTTCACATCCCTTCTTTGTCTTTTATCTGCTTTCTGGTCATATTGGTATTTTCTAATGACACCGGTTACTGAAAGCACACCACCTACCCATTATAAGCAAATGAGCCAGATGTGCTTTAAAATGACAGATGAATCTGACTGAGATTTGAGATTGAGATACTAGAGGGTGTTGTCAAAATACTTATGCCTGCAAAGAGCATAGCCAAAGCATCAGAGAGGTATTGCTGAAGACTGTGAATCAAAACTGGAATGATTTTACTAAGATGTGTGTGGTATGGAGAATATTTGCTGCTATTCAGGCTACTTGTTTGTAAACAGCAGATTGCAGAGTCATTAAGTTCCAACTAATTGCAGCTGCCAAACTCTTTATCAGCACTCCATCAAGTTTTTAGCATCCAGAAAAAAACAGTCTTAGTTGGTCAGGTCTATGAGAGAGTGAAAGCAATGCATGGGAAATAATTTAAGTCAAGATGTCAGATAGTAGATCTTCCAGGTTTTCCCGAGTATCTTCAGTGATGGAAATCACATGAAGCAGACTACTCTTCTGAAGGTATTTCATACTAACAAAAAGTCTGGTAATAGCTACATTATGATCAAAAGAAAGTTTGATTACACATCTACGTTTTCTCTAGCATGATGAAATCATGATTATTATAGAATAGCAGCTGGAAAATCAACTTACTACTAACAAATATATTTATGGCATTTGGACAATTTTTTTCCTGTTTTATCTCTAAACCAAAAATTCTGACTCCTGGTACCAGTACAGACATGAGGGTTAATCAGCTTCTGGATTTTTAATCCAAGCTCTGGTACCTGCAGGAAGCAGTATTTCCATTATATTTTCACTTGAGAATAACATAATAATTTTTATTTCTTCATTCAACATAATAAGTTGTTATTTCTTATTTCTACATGAAGTATGTCTGATATAAAGGAGAGTTGAATTAAACTGGAAAGTATATGGCAAGCTGGTAGCGGGGGTTCAACTCCCCATATTGGCTGTTCCTGTATCAGGTATCCAGTTTAAGATACGGAGGTAAGCTTTATCTGTATTTAGAGGAAATAAAAATGCACCTCTGGACTAATTTGACTTCAGATACGTACATGTAGGCATCTTTCATATAGATATCTTCCTATTGCTAGGTGTTTAACATCTCATAATCAATGGGGATCTACTCAAAGCCTTCAAAGGGATCTAGAAGGTGACTCATCCCATCCTAAAGTGGATACTCAGCTTCCACTCAGTCAAGTATCACTGACTTCTTTGACTAAGAAACTATATTTGTTTGCCTAGACGTAGGTTTTGAAATCTGATTATGATGCCCTCCTGGCCTCAGAAGCTATAGGAAAAACGATGATCATTCCTAGCTCATTTTTTGTACCTGCTTGGGCCATGGGCATGATGCACCTATGCTAAATCTCTACTGACTACAGTGTTTAGCCACATGCCTCACCTATGAGCAGCTGCTCTTACAGTAAAGGTGTCTACATCTGGAGTAGAATCTCAACTTTTGCACCAAATTTATCCTTCAGGTAGCCAAGTGAAGGCACTGAGCAAAATTTGTTGTGTTAGTTAATGCTTTTGAGTCTTGTATGCAGCAATATGAATAATTTAAATTCTATTTACTTCAGCAGTGACACTTGCAAAAAGCCCTTCAAATCTGCTAGAATCTATTGTCCTGTGTCTACTTGTCAGGAGTAATTTTTGTGCTTCCATCACTTTGATTTCTATAACATAAATAGAAAAGCTTCAGTTTCATGTACAAGGTTGCTATTGACAGAATATTTGCTATTAAAATGGAAACCAGCCCTCAGCTTGTGCAGCATATTTGTTCAAATAAGGACTTAGATATGTAAACAGGAAAACTGCTGTCTACTTCAGGACTTTTGATTTTTGGAAGAGATACAAGCCCAGTCTTCTCTACTTCGTATTTCTGCAAAAGCATTACTCCTTACACCTTCAATGGGATAGAACAAAAATGAATTTAAGCAGAAATGACTCTCCAGCAGGCCTTTGGTTTGATGGAAATGTCACAAAATGAGACTATTGGCATAGGAAAATACAATTGAGTTTGGATTAAAACTTTTATATTCCTACCTTCAGAATTTTATCGGTGCTGTGGCTAAAAGCCTAATTGAGAAATCCAACTGAGTGTCTACAACATAGCAAACCTTAGATTTTTTTTTTCTTCATTTTCTTCATACTGAAAACAGCGTAAGAGTTAAGAGTGAAGTAATACAGTATTTTCCAAGAAAGTATAAGAATTCTCTGAAGTTCCGCAGCCGAGTGGTGACAAATATAAGATCTTTTCTGGGATAGCTAGAAGTCTCCATTTGACCCTAGCATCTGAATCCCACTGTGTGGGGCAAACACATGCAGGTTTCCAGATGGCACATTTTAATATGTCCAGATTTTTAATAGACTGCAGTTTTCAAGTTCAAGGTATGCTAATTTCAAGCTGCTCTGAACATATGGAAGCTGTTCAGTTTTACAGCAATTCAAAAAATAACAAAGTTGTAATTGGGTGTCATAAAATAGAATAGACCATTTAGAAGATAAGATGGGAAGAAGATAAGTGGAACAGCATTTATCGCTGATAGCTGTACTTTATGTATCAGAAGAACTTAGTTTTGCATGTTTTGGCTGAAGAATGAAAAGCACAGGGATGACTTTTTTCTTGCTGAGATGGTCAAGTGTTTCTTTGCTGTTCCTTGAGCTGGCCTTATTACTGCAAGGCACTCAGTTCCCCTGACTTTGGTGGGGTTGTAGTACCCGTTTTTCACACCATGCCATGCATTCAGCAGCTACAGGCAGAAAAGCTTGAACTACAGCACTGACAGCCAATCCAAATTCATGCCTTTGTTTGGAAAACTCAATCATACTTGCCCATTTCTTTCAAAAAGGAAAAAGTCTGGTAAAGACAAGAGCAGAGCTGACTCTTAGAAACAAATCGCCTAGAACAGGACACTAGTGTCCCTCACTTGTACCACTTTAGAATACTCTTAATTATAACATTTCTGTGGTTTTGGTGGTGGTTTTTTGTTGTTTGGGTTTTTTCTCTCATGGACAGTAATCTATTCATTAGCTTCATTTCCATCCATAAAATTATTTTATTAGGATCTGTTACACTTCCTTTTCAACAGTTTTTGGCCACAGGAGACTGTATGCCCGGTACTTCTGCTGTGTTTAGTTCCCCCTCAGTCCCAGCTATGGCGTATGCTATTCCCACCATGTATGCACAGAGACGGGAGCAGCTGTAGCAGCATTGTAAGCTCTTTTCTTCTATAGCGAATTTTCCTCTTAGTGGATAACTGAAGAAGAGAAAAAGGTAGGTCTTTTTCCAATGTACAATGGAAAATACATCCATGAAAAATCTTAAGCAGAACGGGACCATTTCTCCTCTTATTTTTATGTATTTAAGGTAGGAGCAACTTGGGGGCAAAAATTGGTCTGATGAACACTAATCTGAAGAATGTAGACAGATTCATGGAAAACTCGTAAAGCAATATCTTGACGGACATCGATTGTTTCTGCACTTTCTTTTCCTGTTCAGCTGATGGCTCATTAGAAACACACCTGCCATGAATGATGATGCAAAAAGGAACCAAAATTGCTCTCAACAGTCCTGGTAGCTCAGAAAGCAATGGTGTGGCAATGTGGGGAGCTTCCCTGATTACTGAGAAACCTTTGCATAAACTAATCTCCTGCAAGGACTCTTCAGGTGGAATTCCCTTTTCCATCAGTGTGACACTAAACACCAGCTTACCTTTAATCCAGACAGATTCAAAGTTGCCTTCAGTTTTCTGAAGTTGTTCCAGCCTCCTCAAGATTTATCTTTTTTTCACTTTATGTTTTTCCCTTTTTACACAGCATAAAATCAAGGCTGAGAGCGTGAAGTTTCAGAGTTTCTAAAGTGGTGTTCGCTGAGAAAAAATAAGATGTAGAAATTTCACATCTGAGCTCCCTTTCTAGTTGATGGAGAGATGTAGACACTTCTGGAATGTGATTCATCTTAACCTAAAATTAGTCATCCTAAATAGGACAGCTAAATTGCACCCTAGATTACCTATTACTTGCCTTTGAATACAAAGTGAGTCAAAGGCTATGGGCTCAGATGTAGCTGTTGAGATTGCAAAAGTCTAAAGCTAGGTGAGATGATTCCCAGTCACAAATTTTGAAGACTAGTAAGTTTCCATAGACTGAACAGCAGCTTTTAATAGGAGAATGCAGAGTAAAACATCCAAATCTTTCATCTGTGTTTACTGCAGTGTTGGAGTAATTTTTGGTAAGGCAGCATTGCTTAGACTTTATTCTTTTTTGAACTTTCAAGTACCACTAGATCAGTTCACACTGGGAAATTTCTTGTGAATCCTACCTTGTTTCTGTATGTTCCAGGTCACGGTTCTCTCAGATGTATTTGCTATTTGGTCTAATTCACTGAATCATTTCTGATGTGCTTTCTTAGTCTGCTGTTTGCTCTTGAACTGATGATTTTTCACACTGAAACTTTCATGATGTTTCCATTTTTCTGAATTAGGATGATAGAATAAGAAAAATTGGTTTGATGAACATAGATGGTGCTTTCAAATTACAATAATAGTTTGCAGTTAATAGCTTACAATAGTTTGCAGTTAATAGCTCACTTTCCATCTTAAAATCTGTGTATTTCCCAAACACTGGTTTATCTTGCGATTAGATCATGTGAATAGTATTATATCAGTTAAATAGATTGTGTAACTTAATGCCAACAGCTTCAAAGGTCTGCCAAAAATTCCACTCGCTGCCATTTTTCCTGTATCTGCACCACCACCAAAAGACTGCATTTGTTCAAATGGACATTTGGATGTACGGCCTCCAAAGTTATATACAGCCTGCTCAGAAATGCATGTACCAGATAACTACAAAGTCTGTGCATCTTGTTTTTTTAAAACTTAAGTTATGCAGTTCACATCCACATACCTAGTCAAAGAAATCCAGTCTAACCAACTGCAGGCATCTAATACGTTACATTTTAAATACCAAAGCAACCCAGTAATTCTAAAAAAAGATCTGATATTTCCTATACAGTCAGTGGTGAGATATCTTCAAAGGAAGATCCTGTCTGCCTGGATTTCTGGAGAACGTATTCGCTAGGCATCTAAAATGCAGGCACAGATAACGTATCTAAATTAGGCTAGCTGAATCCCATCAGAAGCACCTCTTCAAGAATCAATGTTCCCACAGAAGTTAATGGAAAATGAGTGTCTTTATAGGTATTATCTTAGAAGCTTAACACAAGTCCTGGAGGAAAATTGTAGTGGAGCTGGAAGAAGAATCCAACAGGTCCATTCTTAGTGCTACGCTCAGTTGCCAGACATTGGCATCTAGCACCCTTTGAGGTGCCTGAGGATGTCTGAGACCCATGTATGGGCTGTGGGTGTGACAGAGACACAGATCTAGGTCCTTCTGGACTGAACCAAGAGCAATACTCAAGGAATATCAAAGGTCATCTCAAAGAATGCCAGATGCCTTTATGCAAGAAACTGCACTAAGCTCCCAAGTTTTAACTGCAGAATTTGAGAAACTATGTACAAGCTATTTCTATGTTGAAGTGTATAATAGCTTTATTAGCTGAAAAATACAGCTGGGCTCTTTCTTTTCCTTCTTGATCAAGTTCTATTCACAATCAGTATTCACAGGCAATAAAGCCACTCCATGCCCCCATTTCCTCAAACCTGTGGTGTTCTTATTTTAATAATCAAATACAGGAAACTAGTTTTAACTGTTTGATAATTCTCTTACCATAAAACATCAACAATTGTAGTTTCCCTCAAACCAGCTGGCAAATTAGTGTCAAATTTGTGATTTCTTCAGTCTTTACCAATACATTTGATATTGATAACTAGGTATCTTCTATATCTATATAATGAATAGCAACAAGATCATGTTAGAAATAAGGGCACCTCTTGCTCAAGTCATATGTCTTGGGGAACAGGATCTAGTTCTTTTCATTATTCTGTCATATGACCATGACTACATGATCACAGGTGAATCATTTTTATCTATATTTCAGTTACTGGCAGTAGATCAGTGTGAGAGGAGAATGTCACAGAGAACCACAAGCTGAAAGGGTAAATCCATGCGGTGTTGTGCTATGCATTTGTAGCAGCTCATGCGAAAGCTGCTCAGTGCTTAAATTAACACAGCGTGGTACCAGGCCATACAGCCGGCTGAGTTGCAGGGACAAGGATAGATAATGCCTGCATTTCTGAGACCACTAACCCCGGGCCATTCCCAAGACTTTTTGCAGCCAGCTGTGTCTTAGTGGTCAGGTACCAGTAGCTGAAATTTTTGCTTATTTACAGCAGCCAGTCTGGGCTGCAAGGAGCTGAGAAGTTTCCGCTACTGAAAGAACAGCTGGGGTAGCTCAGTGAGTTACAGGATTAGGCCCAGTTACCTAAACCAGAACCATTTTTCTCCACTTTC
The DNA here is from genome assembly GCA_009867235.2 of Psittacus erithacus. Taxonomy (NCBI): domain Eukaryota; kingdom Metazoa; phylum Chordata; class Aves; order Psittaciformes; family Psittacidae; genus Psittacus; species Psittacus erithacus. Next base: position 40,625 of record WYDI02014177.1, on the reverse strand, counting down.
TTAGCCCTCTCTAGCTCTGTAGGTATCAGCTATTATCTTTTAATAGCTTTAACAACACTATTGTTGTTGTTCTTTAGCTAGATAAGAAAATCCATAATCCAAGCTGTCTGAAAATTGCCTGATAAAATGTTTGGACAAAATTGCCACCTACGTACTGTAGTCCTCTGCAATGTATGGGACCATTTCCAGCACTTGTACAGGGTGAGAGAATATGTGTATTTACAAATGCAGATAGTTACATTTAAATATAAATATATTAATGCAGATAGGAAAACTGGATGAGGAAGTGTTTATATGTGTTTTAAAAAACTTATGAGGATAGACATGCTAGTTATCTATTTCTGTAGACATAAGCTTTGCACCTTTATTTTCCTTGTACCTCTTAATACTTGCATAAAGTTAAAAAAGAGGTAAAGCTATTTACTTGCATAGAAAGGAATGGAGTTTGAGGAGCCACAGTATTGATACCTAAGTACGTGAAATGAGCATTTAACCTTGTATTTCAGCAATCTGGTAAAAGCAGTTTGATCTCCTAATTAGAATACTAATTGCTGATGGCAGACCACTCAGAATTGGATCATTTTTCTATCTGTCTAGGATTTTGTACAGCTACCTTTAGAAACATGTATTTGAAAAAGCTGGATGCCATGTTTGTGTCCAACACTATGGTGCAACACTATACAGTAAAGGGTCACTACTATAGGAATGGATGTGAGTCCACATGCGCTTTCTACTACTTGTATGGGTAATAATGGTCGGAATTTCATATTTTCATAGCTCAGGCCAAAAAGGCTGACTTGTAGCATTAGTTCAGGTAAAAATATTTAATACTGAAGAATTACAGATTTTCAAAAGAAAGCATTAACTCTGCAAAATCACACTTCAAAAAGCATAGCTTTTTTAGCTCTAACTGGAAACCACTAAAACAAATTTCTAATAAATAGCCTTAACAATTTCAGCCTTTGCCCCAAGGACCCTGTCTCAGATACATCTCTAGGTAACAGCCAAGATGAAAAAAATATTGTTCCCTTCATTCTTCAGATGAGGATAAATAAGCCTGTGAAAAATGTATTTTGTATTGTCAAATACTGCTTCAAAACGATGAGTACATTTACCCTGTATTGAGAGGGGGCCTGCCGAGTTGCTTAAATTATGACTAAACTGTCAATGGGCAGCAACAATCTATTCTGCATTCATTTCCATTATTCAGTGAATTCCAAATTTTGCTTACATTCACTATCACTTCCAAAATTTCAGTGTGTGGGGAATTGTCTCTCTCCTTACAAGTCTCAAAGTCTTAGCAGTAGTCTTTCTTACCAGGCCATGTGAAACCTGCTATCTTGTAGGGCAATTGCATCCTTAAAAGAAGAAAATGCATCACCTGATTTTTTATTTTTGTTTTTCTTCACAAACCACTGAGATATTCGTATTTTTATTCTCCTACATTTTTCTTCCTGAGTACTCTTCTTTACAAAGCATCAGGAAATGAATGCCTTACTCTGCCTATAAACCGCTCATAAATAGGCAGTTGTTTTATGAATTTGAGATAGTCTAATATATATTTTGGGCAAATCTATATTTATTTTAGCTCCTGAGCTTTCAACAGTGAGTTAGCCTGAATGTTGTTTAATGCCTCTAATATCAATAACTTGGAACTGCAGCTTTATAAAAAATCAATTAAGCTAGTAGTAGTAGTTCTGTCCTCTTATGGGATTACCTAACCTTTTTAAACTGGGGACCATGTCTGCTGCCAGTACAGAGGAGACACTGAAAGAGGGCAGCTCTTTCTGTTGGTCTAGGTTTGCACAGGAGCTCAATGGGTAAGCCATGCACATGCAATCATCCCAGGAAATTGAGTGAGAAGTAAAACTATCAAAAGTACAGGAGGAGTGTTCTTAAGTAGTTGCTTTAAGAGGTTACCTAACTCTGTATTTTGGTGGTCTTGGCCAAAGAGTGCTCATGAATAGATACTTCTTTTCAGTCAGCATACTGCAGGCAATGTTTGCTTTACATTTTCCAAGAGATCCTACTTCTAACATCTGCTTATGGCACTTGCTAGAAGTTTAATTTGTCCAGTTGAGTTTTGTGATTATAACACTCATAGCTGTTCTTCATGGTCAACTGTGCCTTGTTACAGTTGTCTAGCTTCTATGCTTTGGGATGTAAATATACCCCCAGGGCTTGGATAATTTCACAGGGAAGTCCCACGGTCCCTCTTGTCACTGACAAAAGTGGTGGGATTCAGTCTGAGTCAAAGCATCCCAAATTCAGATGCCTACATATCTTGGATCTCTCATGGTCATTGCTATTACCCCGGTGCAGGTTTATCTTTCCCAGTTGCAACACAGCCAAATTGGGAATATTTCCTAAGGCAGGTACTTCCATCTTTATCCCACAGGGAGATGAGGAACCAGACAAAAAATAACTTGCTGAATTTTTTGCTTTTAGCCATGAATTTACCATCTACTGCCCTATCGTCATAAAGATCAGTTCTCTATGTAATGGCATAGGTTGTTCTAAATTAATAGCAAGAATTTAGGTAACAGTGAATGCTTTGATATAAATGTAGAGGAGCAGCTACCAGCAGAATATGGGTGGTTTTTAACTTATCTTCCATTTACAGGTTAACTCTTTCTGTTTATTCTCTCATTGTCATTACAATGTCTGCTGGGATTTACCTTTAATGAAACTAGACAGCCTAGAGAATTTATACCAGTTACATATAGTTCTGAGTAATTCAACAGCTTTTGTGTAGTACCTTTACTGAAAATAGAAAATTGGAATGAAAGTTCTCACACAGCCTGAAGGACTGTTAAGATTGGGGAACAAGGTTTTTATAGAGACGCTTGTGTGTAAGTAACAGAAAATGGCAAGATGCCTGGGAACCCAAAAAGTCTAACAAAAGACCCCACAAAACTATAATGTAACTGAAGCCCAGGATGTAAAGCACAGGTATTACAGCTGAGGCAGTCTCAGAACCAGCTGGGAGGACAAGCAAAATAACTTTTCATTTTAATGGAAATACTTATTTCAAATGCTCCTTTTCCTTGGTTTTCAGCCAGCCCACAGTATCGCAGTGACTGATGCCTTAGAAATATGCAGGCATACAGCATAGCTGTGGGAGACAGCTCAATGAAATAGCTCCAGGAGGCTGGGTGACCATCTCAAAAGGTTTCATCAAATATTTTTGTCCATAGCTTGACGGTGAACATGAGTTGACTATATTTGCTTGCCATTTTGGCTAGAATCAAAGTTTTTAGAGTACAGAAGAGATGAAAAACGTTCATTAAGGGACTGGTTTAAGGACTTGAGAGTTTTTATTTTTTCTGCTCATTCTTGTTTGGGACCTCATCTCTCTCATGAACATAGCCTAGACCCTGTACACATGTAACTAACAATTTTCTCAGGCTACGGTTTTCCCTTAGTAATTAGCGTAATTTCCTCCTGATATAGCATTGATGGAAATTTCCAATGTACCTGCCCGTAAAAAGAACCAAATGAACACATCATAGAAATGAATTCATGTGAATTCACTGGCTTTTGGATACTTTTGGATACCCTTACCATAAACTTCTTAAAACTAGCTGGTATTTCTATACAACTTCAACATCCAGGTCCCAACAGGTATTTGCAAACGCACAATTCATACATTGGCTACTAGGTTTAGAAGGCAGTTTATGCCCTTGAAAGCTTATTTGTTTTCTTCAGGCATGTAATTTGTGCTAATAAATGTCATTACCTCTGTTTATGATCCTACCTGCAGAATCAATTTTTTTTAGCCTGAACAAGACAGTTGTGTCTAGGTCACCAGGACAGACTTTGCTAGTGGAAGCCGGAATTCTGCTCTGCATCAAGCAGTATTTTTGCTGTTTAAACCATGAGTCCTGTAAAGGGCTAGCTGGCCTTCTCTTACTCTGTGATTTCAGACCAGTATAAAAACCCCTGCTGCCAAAACATAGACATTTGTTGGTGAATTAAAATAGAATCTCATTTGCCAGCAAATGTCTATTGATACCTTCCTCTGGCTTCCAAAGACAGTAAAGCTGGGGCTGGCAGATAAGACAAAATGAATGGGTGCTTTTTTGTATGCTAATGGTACAGTGAGGTTGCAGACAGCTGTCAGCTCCTCACTCTGCTTCCATGCTCTGCTCCCAAATATTGTCCCCCTAACAACTGGGGTAACTTCAGGTGGGTGTTTTCACATTCATCCTCATGATCTGGAATTTCTAATGGCTCAACAACTCTGAAATGTGTAGTATCAGAGCTGGGTTTGGGGATATTTATTCATCCATATTTGTTTGACTCCAAAGAGCCACAGGAATCATCCATACATTTCCCCTTTGCTTTTCTACTTGCAGATACACATTCACACGAGTTCTGTTTACAAGCTGAAGAAATGGTTGTTATTCATGTGAAAAATATTGCGAGTAATCATGTATAAAAGATATTAACATATGAATGTCCTGTCTCTGCCCTTGATTGCTATTCATTCTCAGCTGCTTCTTGCTTATTACTGGAAAAATTTCCCAACAACGTTAAAGAAAGGATTCAATGGTAACTGTGGGTACTAATAGATAATAACTAGAGGCAGCAAATGTATTTGAAGAAAACAAGGATCATTTTGCAAGCAATTTGTGAGCAGAAAAAAAAAGCAAAATGGCTATAATTTGTATTTAAATTTATATTTATATAAATTTGTATTTAAAATGAGAGAAGTCTTTTTAATGAGTTTATGGTAAACAGAGAAGGGAATATCACTTACTTAGTTCTTTGGAATTTGCAGCAAGTTGAGGTGAGTTGATGCCTAGACCCATTTGTGTTTATGTTGTATTCTGCACTTACAGTCTACCACGTTTACCTGCTTTTTTGAAATGCTGATTTGGAAGCTTTGGCATCTTTTGAAAACCAACTTGCTGTCATCAGCTAGTAGCTCAGTAGAGAATTCTTGTGGAATGCAGCAGGATTGTTTTTAAGTTAAATAATTACTTGGTTAATGAACAAAATTTTCCACTATGTGCGCACAAAAATCACGGATTTTATAAGTTTGTCAAAAACCAAGCATTTTAATGGAATGTTGGATTTTAGTTCCAAAATCAGCAAGTGCCAACTTCTTTGCAGTCAAATTTGGAAAAGAGAAAAACCAAGGAATTAACAACAGTATTCAAATTGGCAATAGTCAGAGTGTACACTGAGGAATGAAGGCAGAGGATTTAAAATACACTCCAAGTCTGATACACGCTATTAAACTGATATGCAAGGGTGGTGGACCACTCTGCTATGGCTCTGCAGAAGAAATGAGTTTCCAGAGTATGAAATTCAGATGCTCCCATGAAAAAAACCAAAAAATGTACAAAGTGTTGTAACCCCATAAAGATGTGTCATGTGCAGAGTATCTAAATTTTTGTGCTGGTCTTACAATTATACCGTTTTTGTACTATAAATATTAGATGTTGATATTGCAGTTCTGCAGTTAGAAACTAGTCATGAGTGGACCACTGAGATATTTTTTAATAACATTCTAATTCTACTTTTCATTACATTCGTAACACTGACACTAAATAAATTATTTTCATTGGCATTTTACAGACTTTTGTCTGCTTTTGAGATCTGAGTCCATGCAGGATGGGTGGATTGGCTTTGTTACTGTTTGATTAGTGTAAAGAACACTTTCATGGCACTCCTGGGCTTCCCAAAGGTTTTAGTAAGGACATTCTTTCTTTTTGAAAATTGTACACATGGAGAGCAATTGAAGAAGATTCAGGCTAAATAAGACCAGAGGGGCTACAGAGAAAACAAAGGCAATAGCCAGTGAAAATCCCAGAGGAGGATGTTGACTTCTTCTCTTGCCCTGGGGCTGTATGTGCTGAAAGTATCCTTTTCTCTCACAAATTCCATCTGTCATTTCTAGTTTCTAAGAAAGGTTCTGGCAAAGAAAAGAAATATGAAGAATCTCATGAGTGCTAGAATTGCTGATGTTGTACACTGGAAATAGAACCGATAATTTTTTTGACAGCAGAGATTGATGTCAGATAAAGGCAGTTCAGTTAAATTAAAAGTTGCCAAAATTTGCAATAAAAACACTTAATTGAGATACATCCTCATGTTGAAAGAAACTGTTTTCATAGTGTCAAAATATATTTATCTCTGCAGCTAAACTGTTTAATTGCAGTTTGTAATTTCAATTTTTTTTATTTTGGCCTTGTATTGCACTAACAGAATTGTATTTAGAACACAATATTAGAATGTAATATTTAGTGTGCAGTGTATCAATATTTTCACAATGCAAAATTTTAGTGTTGCTAAACCAAAGATTTGGATATCTTATATTTGGATCTGTTTGACATGGTGCTGCAAGGAAAATTTTAAAATACAGATTATTTTGTTCTTCCTTCTGCATCTCAACAGAATGTCAAGATATTAGAAATTCCTAGAAAATATTCTGTATTCCGTACAGGCCTAGTTAAAATTAATTACTACTAGTCCTATCAAGGAAAAAGTAGACTTCAAGAAAGGAGTGAAGAATAAATAGGAAATGGTTGATTAGTAAATAATTTGTCACAAGCTATGAAAAAAATCCCAAGCAGATTATGCAGCTGGGAGCAGGGCTGTATTTCCCTAGCTATATGGTGTGATCATTTATTTCTTCAAGCATATACATTAGGAATTTGTTGCAAAATACATAGAACATGCAGTGATTTTACCTTCAGCACACTAGCAGCTCAAGACCAATATGAAGAAAGAATCTAGCCATCTATTGATATTGATAGATTATTTATTATATCTGTGGTGCTAATGCTACTGCATCTAGCTCCTTTCTCAAATAAGTCAAAGGTAAGCCCCCTATGATGAGACATTGCCAATTGGCATGTGTTCTAATGATTTGTGGCAAATTGTGACTGTGGATATCCCAACAAAGGGTGATTCCTCTTTCTGATGGTTCTGCTACTGTGTCATTTTACTAACTGTGCGCAGAAGCCTAAAGAAAATATTAGAGAGGAATGAGCAGTTAAAACTGGGTACAGAGCATGTGGGAGATGTTTTCCACTAAGGGAAGTTTTAACATCATTGCTGGCATAGTCAGGAACTCCTTTATCAAGGTGAAACAAGAGAAATCACTGTAACTACAGAGGATGTTTGAAATCCTACCATCACCAGAAACAAGGAGTCCCTGCTATCCTGAGATTAGCCTGCACTCATTGCAGCAGTGATACTCAGTGAAGCTTAACAAAAGCGATGAAGTTCTCTTTACTCATCAGGACAGAACAATTGAAAATACCACATAACGGTAATAAAGAAAGGTCTCAGCAGTGATGCTTCCCATTCATCATTGAGCTTTCTTTCATCTTCTCAGCCTTTTTTTCCCCGAATGGCTAATCTCAGACTCTGTAATCTCATCATTGAGGATGCTACAGTGAATCTGTGTTGCATGTATTGCATTGTTTGAATGGGCTTATGACTCTACCCTGACTAAAGAGAATTAGTATGCAAAATGTCAATACAATGTTAAATTAAAAAGCACATACTAATGAAACACATTCAATTTAGTAAAGTAAAATGAAATCTTAACTGAGCAGAACCTATTATTGTATAAAACAGAACAGATAAAAGGCTTGACTTACCCGTTGTCTAGACAAATCACTTAGAAACATGTGGGCTGGCTTTACAGCCATTCAGATAACGCAAAAGCTTATTTGTAATCTGTTTTCCAAATTAAAAATGTTTTTTGATTTGAGTCATTTGTAAGCTAGTGAGAAATGCAATGTGTTGCCAGACAGCTCAAGAAAAGTAGCAAGAAGGTAAACAACTTGCCCAATGGCAGACAACAGGTCCAGAGAAGGGCCAGAAAATTGTTTCTGACGCATCATCTGTCCTCCAGAAAGTGTAGTTTTGATTAACGTAGTAAATTCCATTTGAATTCAGCAAAATTTTTTGCTAAGCAAATCTAAATTGGAGATGATGAAATCAGCTTTTCAAGATAAGGTCACACAGAGGTCTGGACTTCTTTTTCAAAGACAGCAAGAATAAGAACGTTATCCCCATCACTTCTCAAAGCAGTGATTAGGACACCATGGGAAAGGGAAACTAGGTATAATTTTTTCCTCTTTGCCTAATATATAGTGCAAAGGTTTGCTGATAAAAAATGACTTTCATCACCCCAGATTCTCATACTTTGATGCTTCTACTCAATGCAGCTGTGCAAGTAGAGTGCTGGCCAGGGAACACCACCTCCTCCAGTCCCTAACCATCTTCCTGGCTACAGGCAGGACTGTGACCATCACATCTCTGCAGGAGATGGAGGGAGTAAACCTGAAGAGCCCACAGTCTGCACGAGACAGCAAGAAGCTGCAGAGCATCATGTCACAGCTCTCAGTACTGCAGGATTTAATGAAGTCAAATATACACAGGACTCCTCTGTGGGTACAGCACGGGTAATTTCATATTTGTGGAGATACAAACTCTGCCTCTGCTACTGCCTACACACTTTCCCCTCCTTTGTCCTGTACCAGCCATTGAAAGAAAAAAAATTGCAACCATACTTGCAAGAGCATGTGAGAATTGCAGGCTCTGCTGAAGTCTGTATTTTAGTGTGCTGCAATGTTTTCTAGGATCAATGAAAGTATTTTTTTCTTTATTACTGTTTCAGCACACTGATGAAATGTTTTCCGTGGCTTTTTTCCAGCCGGTTTTCTTCACAGCTTTCCCCACTAGAAAATATTTAATATTTTTTCCTTTTCATTGAGTACACATATAGGAGTGGTTTTGACCATGTTTGCTGTGAATCATTTGATTATATTCCTCTCCTGGTTATTTTGATTGCCCACAATAAAAATATTCATTCATATAAAAATCTCTTCTATTGTGAAATGGTACGTGCTAAACTGCTACACATGCTGTCCTTTCAAAGAATTCGGAACAATAGCTTGTACAGAGTATTATTAATAATTGTTCCAATTCCAAGCAAAGTAGAGGGCTGCAGTGGTAGATTCTTTTAAAAGAAAACATTAAAACACATTAAAAATCTCTCCCCAGGCAGGCTTAGAAACTGGCTTCATGTCTTGGCTGCCAAAACTTAGCTATCTGCCCATTGCCACCTCATCTGCTAGCATGTTCCTAGTCTTTCTATTGAGTCAGTTGTTGGTAATGATATGATTTGGTATATATTTTGGCTTCCAAAGCAGCTTAAACCCCTTCATAGGCTGCCAGTATCTCTTTTTAAGGTGGGGTATAGCTGGCCTCAGATCCTCTGTGTCCCCAACTCCAAAAGCCAAGGGGTCAACCTCGAGCTTCCCCTGGAGCTTTCTGCCAGAAGCTGCAGGTGGGACCATTCTCCCCAGCTGCAGCGTAGAATGCATTTTTTACACCTGTGCTGGTCCGGACTGGTCCAAGGCTACTGCATGAACTACCTCTCGTTTAATTTGCTCAAAGGCTTGTTGTTGCTCAGGGCCCCATTTAAAATCATTCTTCTTCCGGCTCACATGATAGAGAGGGCTTACAATCAAACTGTAATTTGGGATGTGCATTCTCCAGAACTCCACAGCACCCAAAAAAGCTTGTGTTTCTTTCTTATTAGTTGGTGTAGATATTGCTGTTGTCTTGTTGATCACATCTGTGGGGATCTGATGATGTGTTATCAATAATATTCTCATACTAAAGCCAAAACACAGCACTGTACCAGCTGCTAGGAATAAAATCAACTCTACCCCAGCCAAAACCAGGATGCTAGGTTTTCTCTTTTCTTTGTACATGCAACACCATTCAAAGGGAGAAATATTAATTGAATGATTTCAGTGACAGTGTTTAAGAGCAGGAAGCAAACTCCCAATCCTTCCTCAAAACATAGTGACTATAAACAAGACAAGGTCTTTAAAACATTTACAGCATCTCCAGCTCCCATCCTATTCATGCCTCACTGATACGCTTAATTTCAACTCAGCTGTTAGTTGCTTGCAGTGGAGGCTGCATCATATTTATTTAAAGCCATTTACATTAAATCAGAGATTTGGCTGGTCTCCTGGGTGGTCACTTAACACAGGTTTAACTGTATGAGAAAACAGACTCATTAATGTCAAATGGAAAGCAAGACCAATTAAAATTTACAGCAAGCTATTACCAGACTTTCAATGAGGAATTAATTAAAAGATCTGATAAAATAAATAAATTGACTTAGTATATATAAATTCTGAACTTGAAAAAAGAACCAAAGTAACTAAGATAGGGGGAAATAAACTGGGGGTTCATTTGATCTGAAATAATAGTCATGGAGAAATATGTAAATATGCTGGAGACAGAGACACATAAAACTGCTTCACAAGGTGAACTTATCTGCTACAGTCTAGATACCCATCTCAGTTCAGACACTTCATAGCCTCTTGCTTTTGACATACCAATCTAACGGTGAGGTTGTCTCACTAACCACTAGAAATCACCTTAGATTTGGAAATCCTGAAGGATTCTTACAGCAAAGTCTTTCCCGCTCCTCTTACTAAACCTGGTTGTGGTAAAATAATCAGAGTAGCTGCTCTTTCTGAAGCCCACAACGACATCATTAATTGCTTTGCTTTCTTTGAGATTATCTGCCTCCCATTTCTTGTGATTGATGTGAAGTAATTATATGGTGTTTCCTCCACACAGAACCACAGAACTTTGTGCTATCAGCTGCCAAAGCAGATCCCATGAGCTGGCAGCAAGCTTTATCCTCACAATACCCCAAGGAAAGGAGAAGGAATAAGATATTTCCATTCCCATTTCTCCTTTAGGTCTCTTATTGACTTTTCTATAGTACATTTTCATTATATGTTCTTGTCTAGAGTGGCTCTTCACAGTCTGCACCTAGCTGAGGATAAGTTGCGTGTTAGATGCTGAGATCTCTTGCTGGATCCATTACAGTTGCAGTCCTGGGGGTGTCATTTAAAAACCAAATATGACATAGCAAAAGGAGAATTGTGGGAGGGGGTTACACTGAGTAGGAACCACCATCCCCCCAAGGTTGCTGTTAGTTCTATGGCCTCTGAGGGCCACAAAACTGTGTGTGGCATAGAAATCATAGCGCCTAACAAGCAGGTGTCCAGTGGCAACAGGTGACTCAGCACAACTCAGTACACCTTAGACCATTTTTACATGTGCCCAAGGATGCTTCTGGTCACTGAGATTGACTGGCAACTGGTCTCCATCTAATTAAGGATCTTTTTAGTCTCCAGTACAGGTGGCTGCCTGCAAACTTCCAGTTGGGAATGGTCTCTGATGGACGCATGGTGGCTGGGAAATGTCCATGTTAGTTGGTCAGTGTGAGCTGGATCTGTGCCAGACATACTCTGTTTCTTTCTTAGACAGTCATAGTTAGGTCCTTAAACTTGAGCTTACGTGTGTAGACAGAGTACTAAATGCTCTGTAGAGTCCAAGAAGAGAGAGGCCAAAGGTGCTGCCATGGTCCCAGGCACTGAAAGCAGGGCTGTGCTCATTGGAGGGGGCTGACTACACTGTGGCCTGCTTGTGGAGAGGCTGCTTGACTCCTGCTTCTGCATTAAACACCCCTCTCCACATGGAACCCAATCTTATCTCCTGAAAGTTGGCCCCTAACCCACTCATGTTCCTTCATGCATCACTACTGCCCATAGGTCAGTGGGGAGCAGCTAGGTGCATAAGCCAGGAGGGCAGAGATGATTGCTAAGCTTCAGGAGTGCAGAATGAGTCAGACTGCAGCTCAAGAGGTGCAATATCTCTTCACGGACTAACACAAAGCCACCCACTGGTGAAAGTTCTCTCTCAAAAAGTGGCAAACAGGGCAACCAAACCTGCAGCTCCAGCATCCTGCCAGCACCGCTGTCGCTGCAGGTCCCCAGGTGCTGCTCTGTGGGATGCTCTGTGCCACCCTCATGTTGGGTCTGAGGCCACTGAGGAGCCATATTTGAGCTCCAGCTATGGCTTGTGAAGCAAGCCCTGAGGGGGTCCAAGCTCCCTGGGGAGATGCTGGGCATCCCCGCTGGGGCTGCCCTTGGCAGGTGGGTATCCAGCAACCTGGGAGTCAATCCCTTGGGCTGCAGAGCTTGAGGTCTGTTTGAGACTCCTCCTTCTCCTCCCTGAAGGAGCCAGTCTGAACTACAGCCAAAACTTAACACATCTGCCAGTTCAAATCCATGTGTTGTTCTCTGAGCCAAAGTACAGGCACAAAAAGAAAACTCCCTGTTTCACTCAGTCTGTAGGAGTTAAATTGCCAGCGTGCAATGCTTCAGGCAGACACAGAGCACAGCTTGGCCTGTTTGCCCAGTCCAGATAAATCAACAGAAGTTGAATTTAGAATAATTGCAGTGAACTACTCATAAATTAGTTACAGGGCAACAATTATGTACTGAAATTTTTAGATTAGAGACGCTCTCTTTTCATGGATGAAAAATGAATTCAATTAGTGAAATAAATTGTTTGCTGCAAATTATTCATTCTGCTCTTGTTGTTTGCTGCTCAGTGAAATGTGTGATAAAAAACCCATTCATTAAGGTTTTCCCTCACCCTTCTTTGGATCATTTACATTTATCAAAGTGGATTTAAAATACTACCAGATCTCTGACATTTGACAGGCACACTGAAAGGTGTAAAGAGCTCTGCAAAGGTGCAAGACAAGAAAGAATAAAGCACAAGGATTTTAGCAGCTGCACTAAGTAAGGTCTTCATAAGGACAGATCTGGCATTTCAAAAATAGTTTCTTCCCAACATTTTGGGAATGTGCTGAGATTTATCATTTGAGAGGAGTTGATTTCACCTTTCAAATTGAACAATGTAATCTTGTGTGCCTATTTTGTAGGTGTTTGTTCTGTAAAATTACAGGGTATGGAGACAAGCCTATTTGGAAACTAAGTTGGTGCTTCCTGCTCAACCGTATATTGACTTCTTATCGTTGCCTGCAGAAAAGCCAAAAGGTTACTGGAATGAATCACTGATCAAAATGAGTTAGTATCTGAGATGGTTAAATCTGAGGATTTAAACCTAAAGAACCTGTTTCCCTGTGCTGATGCAGCCTAGCAATATGTTAAACCTAACTTTCCCAGGTCTCAGTTTTGTTTTGCAAGAACTGGCAGTCAGTAATCCCATATGCATTTCCCCTGTGCAAGTATGAGATTTTTATTGGCATCTTAAAATTTATTGTGCTAAAATCAAACCAAACCATTCCTGTTAGTGGCTAAAGAAGTCCCAGGTGAGTAAATATTGCTGAACCCACAAAACCTCAGTTTTTTCCAGATCTCCAATGTATTTCCCTTTTCTCAATAAGCTTGCAAGTCTCAGGAAGCTTACATGTGCCTGGAAAAGAATTCAAGGGACATCTTGCATTACACCCACACTATGCAGTAGCCTCAGGAACATCTGAAGGTGACACTGGCCTCCAGAGATTTAAAGTGTGACACAAGTGTAGACTAATGGATATTACTCTTTCCCTGGGACTGTCACTGGAATAAAGTGATCAGCCTCTGCAGTTATTGTTCCTCGCCTTCCGTACTGTTCTGCAGCAAGTATACAAGCAACACAGCCCAGGCATTTGAAGATTATGGAGCTCTGGTTCATGCATGGCTTATTCCTCCTTGTAAGACTGGGTGACTGGGCGTTGCATTTACTGGGTGACTATAACAGGGCAGCAAGAACCCACTTCCCTTGCTTCAGTTTTTGCACTGTAAATTTGTGCATGGATGTGTGACAGACAAAGAGAGATGGTAGTGTTCCTTTCTTTTATAGGCTTCTTGTAAGTCTTCCTCTATTATGAATTCAACTCATCCTTCTCATACTTCCACTCTCCTCAATCACGCAAGAGCTCAGGGACAAATAAGGTCATTGGAAGGTCTGGAAAGTGGCTGGATCAGTGATTGTAACTCATGACTTGTGTACCCCCACACGTAATGAACTACCTCCAAGGGATATTCATAATGTATGTGCAGCTATGTGCATACCCCATGTCACAGTGATGTCTAATGTACAACCTCTTACTAATCCCCCATAAGTTTCTGGCAAGGCAGTGGAAATGGAGTACCATGTACTCACCAGGGTCCCCCTTTCTGGGTGACAAGAGCACCAGGGCAGCAGGCACATCAATGCTCTCACCTTTCTCCCAGGATGGACACAAGCCTAGAGAAGCAAACTATCAGTTGGATTTGCCCTTCCCTATTCCCCTCCACTTAGAAGCTTTTCAGAGGCCAGTAAATAGAAAAAGATCAAAACCTGATGGTATAGATCACTCTGCTGTGCCCAGAAACTTTTAACTTGCCAACAATAAGTTTTGTTGGATAAGAGCCCTCAGGACCCACTAAAATGAACTATATCACCTTCATGTAAGGGTCTGGGGAACAAATGTTCACCAACTCCTGGAATTTGGAGAAAACAAAGTTAAAAGGAAATGCTTGTTTTTTTACTTCTACGTGTTAAGAGCTGGATGTAATACAAAGCACTATTGCCGGTAAGTAACATTCACCAAGAAATCATCATAGATATAAATTACTCAAACCCTCCTTAGGGTCAGTTGGCCACAGATCAAGAAAGCATGGCTAAAACTGAGGACACAGCGCTATGGGAAATGTGCAGAGAGTGCAGGGAAAGTTTTGCTCCATGGCTGCCTCCAAAACTTTATGTTCTCTGCTTGGTTCTCAATGACAACAGTACAAATCTACAGTAACTCAATGTCCTGACAGGGAATTACTCTAGACTTGCTCCAGTCTCGCTGATAGCAAGATTTATGTTGTGCATTTATTCCAAAACACAATATTATTTCCTCTGTCTTCTGCCAACAGAAGAATATATTTCTGTGTCTTTCTGAAGCTCTGAATGACTTTATACGCGATTGTGTTTTGTATCTGATTTTTAAAAAAATGTTAAAAGTGCATGGTAGTAGAGGAACACATTATTTTACAGCTAGGCAGGCGTATAAATAGCTGAGCTGTTTCCTGCGTAGCTGGTGCTTTGCTGTGTTTCACCAGAAGAGGGTAGAGTTTGGAAGGGACTCCTCGCAGTCTGGGCTTCCTATTGTGCTGAGAAACAGCAAAGGGAAAACAAGCGCAAGTTTCTCCGCTACACACTTGCACCGACTACGTGCAAGAGTCAGCAGAAAAACTCGAGAAGACCTTAAAGTAAAAAGAAAACGGACAGAGAAACAAAATTCCAAAGCAGCTTTCTAGGGAATTCTGTGGAATCGAAGAGAGAAACTGCAACACATTTCTGTGGG
This sequence comes from Psittacus erithacus, assembly GCA_009867235.2. Taxonomy (NCBI): domain Eukaryota; kingdom Metazoa; phylum Chordata; class Aves; order Psittaciformes; family Psittacidae; genus Psittacus; species Psittacus erithacus. The sequence goes on along the minus strand of WYDI02014177.1, from coordinate 25,429 downwards.
CTCACCCTGCTGATTGTCTGAGAACTGTCACTCACTGCACGTTGCATTAATCAGAGCACAGGATTTATTTCTCTGCCGTGACTTCCAACCTCTGAATAAATATCACTTTTAGAGAGAGAATGGGACCTGAAAAGACTCTCAAGCACTGAACAGAGGGGTGAGTTTTATTAAATGGCTTCTTCTCTTTCAAATCTGCTGGAGCTTTCTAATATCCTGCTTGCTGGCACAGCAGCCCAATGACTTGTCTGTTCCCTGGAGCTTGTTGCATACCTCACAAGGCTTTCCTGACTGCAGGCTTATTTTTGTAACCTTTCCCACCACAACTCTGTGTCAGTTTAGTAGCGTTGGTGACAGAGCTGAGTAGCTACCGATTTGCTTTCATGAGAAATTAAAACCACAAAGCTTTGAAACTAAACAAGAAGCTGAAAATCAAATAAAACCTGATAGAATTAAAATGGCAGGTGACTCTAGCTTTCCAGATATGGACAGTGACGGATCAGAAAGAAATGAAGAAACTGAGATTGTAGTTAATGTCGGTGGGGTAAGGCAGGTGTTCTACGGAGATAACCTGAATCAATATCCAGAAACACGGCTGGCAGAGCTAATCAACTGTTTATCAGGAGGATACGATAGCATATTCTCCCTCTGTGATGACTATGATCCTGGAAAGAGAGAGTTTTACTTTGATAGAGATCCAGATGCTTTCAAATGTATTATTGACGTGTACTACTTTGGGGAAATTCACATGAAGAAAGGGATATGCCCCATATGTTTCAAGAATGAAATGGAATTTTGGAAAGTGGATCTGAAATTTTTGGATGACTGCTGCAAAGCTCATCTGAGTGAAAAAAGGGAGGAACTGGAAGAAATAGCCCGAAGGGTGCAACTGATTCTGGATGACTTGGGAGTGGATGCCTCAGAAAGTCACTGGAAAAGGTGCCAAAAATACATCTGGAAATTTCTGGAGAAGCCAGAATCGTCCTACCCAGCTCGAGTGATCGCTGTTCTGTCCTTTCTCTTTATTTTGATCTCCTCCACCGTGATGTGTGTGGGGACCATCCCAGATCTCCAGATTGTAGATGCAGAGGGGAACCGTGTAGAGCACCCAACCCTGGATAGCATAGAGACAGCCTGCATAGGCTGGTTTACCATTGAGTATGTGCTGAGGCTGATCTCCTCTCCCAACAAACTCCACTTTGTCCTGTCTTTCATGAACATTGTTGATGTGCTAGCAATACTTCCGTTCTATGTCAGCCTAACCTTGACCCACTTGGGAGCCAAGCTCATGGAGCTGAGCAATGTCCAGCAGGCTGTACAGGCACTGCGCATCATGAGGATTGCAAGGATTTTCAAGCTTGCACGGCACTCTTCAGGGCTTCAGACTCTAACGTATGCCCTGAAACGTAGCTTTAAGGAGCTCGGGCTGCTCCTCATGTACTTAGCTGTTGGAATCTTTGTCTTTTCTGCCCTGGGTTATACCATGGAGCAAAGCCACCCTGAAACTTTATTTAAAAGCATCCCTCAGTCATTTTGGTGGGCAATCATTACCATGACCACAGTTGGATATGGAGATATATACCCTAAAACAACACTAGGAAAGCTGAATGCTGCCATCAGTTTTCTTTGTGGGGTGATAGCCATTGCCCTTCCCATCCATCCTATCATTAACAACTTTGTCAGGTATTATAACAAACAGAGAGTTTTAGAAACAGCTGCCAAGCATGAATTGGAGCTGATGGAGCTAAACTCAACAGAGGGGAAAGCCACAAGCTCCAAAAGTGAACTAGATGATCTTATGAGGGAAGGCAAAGAGGGTCCTTTTTATAACAGTGGGCTAAAAGTTTCCCACAGTGACACCTTTATTCATCTCCTGTCAGAAGAGAAACATTATAGGACCAGGCTTCAGAGCTGCAAATAAACAGTGAGCTGTTGTCAGCGCTAAGCTATAGATTGGGGCAACCTGACAATCAACTGTTGAAAGACTCGCGGGATCTGTCAGAGCTGGGAGTGAGCACTGCTTTGCTTTTCCAACGTGAACATAAATTAACCCCATGGTATCTCCATCAACAGTTGGTAAGACTTTGCTGTTATTTCCCAAAATAAAATAGTGGGACTCTGTTGAGATCAGACTGCTTTTAACGAGTGCATTCCAACAGAAAGAATTTGCAACCATTTTAGAGACTGATAAGTCCTTTCTGATCGGTAAATGTTCAATGACCTGAATGTGCAGCATTGCCACACCAGAACTCTGTACCTGTGACAATAAAAAACAGCATTGCACAGATTGTGTCTTCCAGGCTGTCTTCAATTCCTTTGCAGCTAGGAGAACTGCTACTTAATAAAACTAAAGCAGCATATCACTTGTGTTAGATTCAGGTTTACAGTGAAACATTACAAGCAGTTTCAGCCTAGAGGTACTGCAAGTATGGGCAATCTACCATGTGCAGAATATTAGAGTCAATGAATGGTGTTATTTTCATAAAATGTAATTTTGGGCTCAACTTTTTGGAAAGTTGTCTGTTCCCCTTTCCGGAAAAAATTCAGTTTTCAATGGGACATTAAGTTGACAGAGATGTAGAACAGAACCAATGTGTTTTAAGGAGCAAACTAAAAACAAAAAAAGTTATAAATTTTAATTGTAATTAATAATTAATACCTGCAGGGATCTTTCAGGAAGGATTTATAATCAAGTAATTTTTAAAACGTTAAGTTAGCTCACTATATTTTTAAATCACTGTGAAAGCAAGAGAAGTTTATAGAGGAGTTAAACTGGGCACCTCTAAATCAAAAACTTTAACTCTTTGAAAGTAAGTGTAAAGAAAGTTTCAATCGAAATAGTATAATCTCCAGTTCATTTATGGTAAAAATATCTATGTGAATGAACATATCACTAGGGTTTTGGGCTTTTTTAGCAAAAGCACATCCCACGCCTACAATAACTGTGTAAATGTTAGTTTACAGAAGTGGTAGGCACTAATCAGTATCTTGTTCATCGGCCACCATATTAATCAACACCAGTGTGTACCTACTATCCTTGCCAAAAGCAAGCGCCATCTGTGTGAGCATTAATTTGGCTCATGTAATAACTGCAATATATGGATCTGGTCTCTACCAGAGACATCCATTGAAACTAGGAGTTACGCCAGCTCAAAGGGGAGGGGAAAACTGGCACACAGATGTGTTTACATACATTAAAAGTAGGATCCCAAATAATTAAAGGGCTAGAGTAGCTGTCATTATTTGTTCACTCTTGTGCTGAGCAGACCCTTGCCTGAAAAGCAGCAGCGTGAGCCATGACCCACCCCTGGGCACCTTGTGCTTGAGACCGCCATGCAGGTCCTAGTAACCCTTTCCTGGGACATGGGCAACTGACAGGGCTGTGGCATCCACCCCACGGGAACAGTGACCGGTGGAGCAACATCGCGGCAGTGTGGGCTTTGTGCTCTCTCCTGGCACCTTGTTTTCCCCTGGCCACTGGCAAAGGGGTATACATCCACTGCTGGGAAGAGCCCTGTCCTGCCGGGAGCAAGGAGTAGTGGTAGTGTGCAGGGGCAGGGCAGGTGTGCTCATCAGGAACACTGCCAGCTCTGCAGGTATCCTGACATGGAAATCAGCCTTTGGCTGCCCCAGGCTGAAGCCCTTTCCCAGCACTACCCCTCACATCCCAAGTTGCTCACCTCCAGAAACACCTACTCTGTACACCTGTGCCACAGCCCCATGCCAGATCTACCTACCATCCTCTTCCCCAACCCTGTTACTGTGCCTTGCCTTACATGCCGCCATCAAGTAAGATAATTCAAAGCAACCTCAAAACCTTTCTGTACCAGACTCCTCTACCAGCCTTTGTCCCAAATTTTCTCCTGGAAAAGGCCAACAGCACATCTGAATGTCCTCAGCCCAAGCATCCCTTCACCCCAATCCTCCCCTCTGCATCCCAGCTCCCAGCTCTCAGCCTCTAGGACTTTCTCTCTCAATCTTCTCATCTGCTGAGACCTGTTTGTTGCTTGCCACCAGTCTCAGCTCTGCTCCTGCTGGCTGCCTGGCCAGGACTATAGCTGGCTGCCACCAAAGGAACAGGATCCTGCCCCTTGCACTGCTGAAGATTTCCAGGACACAAGTATGGGCTGCATCCATCACAAATTGACTTGGGTGGGATGCTGAGAGTGAGAGAAGAGGAAAAGTAACAAAGCTGTGCCAGTTCGAGCCGTACACTTAATCTATCAGCAGGGATATTAAATGTTCCTAACTTCCCTCATGACATGCAGAGGGTGACTGAGGGTGAATTAAGTTAGCAAAAGCTCTTTCCTGAATGAGGAAAGCACTGTATAAATGCTAAGTAATGTGGTTAGCACCAGAAGCACTAAATCCTCAATGCTGCACTTTACAATTTATTTGATATGGCATTAAATAAAAAATAAGCCTCTTTCATCAGAAATAATTTTATTTCTGCTGATTTCTCCAACATTTCTTCAATGCCTTTGAGCACAGAGGTCTGCCTGTGCCATGTCAGTATGGAAAGAGCTTTGAGACAACCTTGTTGCCACTCCAGCCCAAGCTGGTCTCAAGCTAGGCTCCATACGGTTTGCTGCACTAGGGACTGTGTTTGTTGGGTTCACTGCTGTAAGTTATATGCTGTTAAAAGGCTGTGGGTGGGTAGGATGGATTCCTGTCTGTTTGCCTGGCCCATGGTGTGCGTACCCTTGTGGGAGCAAGGGGAGATGTGGGCAGTGATGGAGGGACAGGACAGGCTGGCAGCCTACAGCACATGGTGGGACTGGAGAGAGAGGCCTCACGTGGCTGCAATCCATATGGTAGGAAGCAAGAGGCTTTCTGGGGCCTCAGGGGAGACACCTCTCACAGACCAAGAAACTACTGTAAACCACTGGCTTTGGAGTCAGGGCTGGAGTGAAGGTTCTGCCCCTTATGGATGGAGTGAGCTAGGGGATGTTTATTTTCCTTTTTTTTTTAATACTGTACACAACCCAGCAGAGCTGATTTTCCTTTATTCCAAATTAATCTAAAAAAAAAGAAGTACAGACAAATGTGCATTAACTGCCTGGATCTCTCCTGAGACCCCTGCTACCCAAATGCTACTCCTGCTACTCTTTGGACTCCAAGGCTTATGAAAGGAACAGGTCACACTTCCCATAAGAAATTGTGAGCTCTAGGAAGAAAATGTACTACCCTTCTACAGAAAATCCACTGAGCAGAATTAGGATGAAAAAACAGCTATCATAATTTTAGTTGACATCCCTTCTTATACAGAAGCTCCTCAGTTCACTGTGCAGGAAATTTCAGAGGACAGTCAGCTACTGAAACTATCCTCTTGAGAAGTTATCCCACAGGACATCTGCCCTATGCAGCCAGCCCTGGTGCTTCTAAGAAACTTTGAATCTTTAATACAATCTGCAACATACAGAGTTGAAACTTGAAGGGACCAGCTCTTAGTTCTTAACTAGCATCAACTTCAGCTGTAAATCTGGGGTTAGTCCAGGTTTGACACTGAATAGCTGTCAGCAGAATTGATTCAATAGCCAACGGTAGGTTGGTGGCAACCTCTAAGACTGTAGGTAAAATGAAGCCTGTTTTTAGCTTTGTGAACACCATAAAGGGTAGAACTTTATCATAGAGTTGAAATTGCTTTTAGACATGTAGGAGATGGCTGCAGTAGTTAGTGACGCACAGCATTAGTCTCAGGGAAGTGACAGGCATGTAACATGTCAACTCATACCATGCTCTGGCTAGTGTGTCACAGCCACCTTTGGAGACAGATTCAGGTGCAGGCAGAACAGCCATCTACACCTAGGTTTTTGTTGCTAGACTGCCTATATATATGATTTGAAGGCACTTAAGAAAAACTGTGGGAAATACAAGAATATCACTACTGTCTGCTGTCATGCGTGAAGGATTTCTGCCACTTGCTGCAGGTATGGCACCTGACATGCAAGCTTAATTTAAATGTCCTCTCTGGTCTGTTCATGGGTCAGTGGAATGTGAAAGTATAGAGGCAGAATCAGCTCTTATCAAACAGAAGGAGGGCTGAGGACTGTGCAATACAGCCCATCTGTCCCTGCCTGTGCTAAGTGCACTCATTGCTAAAGTCCCTTTTACAGTTGAAGCTGACAGCAGTGCTGTTTCAGTAACCCTTCAGGCAGCTTTCTTTTTGCCTACAGTGCTATTTGAATCAAAATTAAAAAAGCATAAAAATTCTTAAGAGGAGAAACCAAGACTGTGTTGTTTTCAGTCTCAGGTATTTTCTCTATCTATACTGATTTTTCAACTAACCACCCCAAAAGCTCACCTGAGACTGAATGAGCGACAAACAGATGCTTGTTGAAACAGAGCATTCAAATATACTTGCAGCAAGGGCAAACTGATGAACAGTTAACCATACTGAAAGACATAAAACCCCCACAACCCTCTTCCAGCCATATTTGCATTGTCAGATATGTTAAAACAAATAGAATCATGTCCACTGTGAATTATGCTAGGCAGAAGTGCTTTCTTCTTCCTCCCTGTCAACACAGTCATCAGCTCCATATCCACTGACAAACCTTACAACTTCTTATTCACGCAGGTAGGACAGCTACCGAGCACCCCCACAGGTGAATGCACTTTGCTACCCAACCAGGTTTCTAAGGGTATACCTTGTTCATTCAAAATTACTGCATTTTGCCTAGACCTACCACCCTCTTCCCCAATGCCATTACTATGTCCATAGTAATGATTCATGAATATCAACATTTCCTTCCACACCAGCTTTCATGAGACACTTTCCCTTTGACACAGATGTTCCTTAGTGATGTGAGGAATAAGTTCTGCACTGCCTGGTGCAAATCAAACTTCTAGAGTTGCAGCAACACAGCATTAGTGAAAGTCAACTCAGGGCAATGTATAGTAAATTTACTTGCTTCAGCTGTAGATATCCCACTAAACCAGAAACTGGTTTCTCTTCCTGCACTGAACCATACTAGGTTATAATTCAGTGGGGGTTTTGCCTGCCTTAGGAGTGTCTGAGAAGAATAATGCTGCCAAGTGAGCCAGGCTAATGCACAAAGCAGTCTCATGTATATCACTAAGGGGAAAATGAGGATGATAGAAAGGTCTGAGAGCTCCAGGAGAGGCTGCACCATTTAATTGTTTCTTTTCTTGTTGCTTTCATATGTAGATGAGAAAGCTGCCAGTGTCTTAAAGCTGCTTTTTGTCTTCTGTGTAAGGGGAGCCTTGAATATCTTTTTAACATGCTGAGAGTCAAGTACTGTTAAATCATCCTGGTCAGTTAAAGATGTACAATAGAAGCATAAAGGAAGAGAAATCTTAACAGGAATCTGCATAGAGGACTGTCTTTAAAAATAAAATCTCAAAATGAAAAAGAAGACTGAATGCTGTGCTGTGCATGCCTAGAATATCCTGTTATTTTCAGTGCATCACTACTGATTTCAATGAAAAGGAGGCGCACAAAGGCTGACCCTAGTGCTTTGCTTTTTGGTTTAAGCATGAAATATTGTAATTCCTTATTCTATAAGAAAGTGACCTATACACTCTGCTGCAGCTAGATGTCTTCAGAAATGAAAATTGTCTGTATTCATTGGAGCCTGTGCTAAAGCTCACAAATTCTGTGTTACTGCTCACAAAGTGGTGGAAACTCAGGTGAGACAAAAGCAGCAAATTGCTCAGCGCTGCAAAGGGAAGTTTTAGAAAACCTTCTGGCAGCCTCAGCCTGCTTTGATGTGCAGGAGACAAACTGTAGCTTCTATTACTGTAACAGCGTTACAGGGAAATTCTTTTTTGCTACGATGCACCCCACTGATCCCAAATACTGTTTCCCCTGCATCACATTAATCAGCTTTACAAAATCAGTGTTTTCCAGGCTTACTAGCATAGTAAGATATGACAATTTTACACAATACACAGAATATGAAATAGCTGTAACTAACTGTTGGTCAACATTGAATACAGCAGAAATATTCTTTGCCATATTTACATAAATGAAGTATTCATTGTCATACATTGCTTTCAGCTTCTCATATCTCTGAAGTCTCAGCTTGTCCATTATCAACCAGTGAAGAATTAACCTTTCTGTCTCAGGCTATACCAGATTAACCACTGTGAAATAGTCTGTGCCATTTTGGTTTCTTCCCTTGTTCCATCAAGATTACTCTATAATCAGACAGCTCTTGTTGCTGGCATATTTTTCTTTTCATTCAGCCTCATTTTTCATACCTTAAATTCAGTCTATTACACTTCATTATTTTGTTTCAGAAAATGGAAATGATTCATCTGTCTTGCTTCTCACACCCCTGATACACTTGCAGATGACTAGTACACTCCCACTTGTCACAGCTCTGCATCATGTCAGTTCACTGGGGCAGGCTTAGAACACACCTAGGAGAGAAAACACTGCCTCAAGACCTCATTTGGACATGTTGACCAAACACTCCCCCAAAATCCTTCAATGCGTCAAAAGAAAACTTTCTTATATGTGGAACGCTTGCATGTGGAATGCAAGGTCTGTGTGCAGCAGCTGTGCCTGATTTAGCCAAACATTTTCACACACGTTTTAAATTCCCTTCTTTTTGACAGTACTGAAACACTCTGACACATTTTGCTGGGAAGAGATTTAAATGTGCACTTACATGCTTTGCTGAATAGAATGTGCTCATGTTAAACCTTACATGGCAAAAAAGGATGTTTCTGAACTACATCCAAGCAGGCACCAGCAAGTTTCTGCTCATGGCCACCAATCAGGCATCAGCACAATGGAACCTTGACTGGTCCCTACAGGGGCTGCTGCAATATAAATGAGAATGATTTTCTGTTCATGAATAACAGATAAAATATCATACTATTGCTTGAGAACTGAAATACCTAGCCTGACCTTTGAATCCCCTGACTTACTCTGTAGGAACAATGCTAAGTATAAACATGTTTTGGTACAATACTAAAAAAAACCCAAACAAAAAACAAACCCCCAAAACCAGTAATTCCTTTACTATTTAGCAGGCAAAATTCAAGCAGAGAGGAGATAAAATCTTCATCCTCCCCTGGACTTCTGCTTGAGAATGGCCACTGGCCAGCTGGACACCTCTTGCTTGTTTGCAGAGGAACAAATCACACCCATGCCTGCCAGCAGGTCCTTCTATTTCTACTGGTTGTCACAGTAATAAATCAGTTGTTGCTGCAAAACACAGCTCCTGTCCAACTCATGGGGAATCTGTAAACTTTCTGCAGCACAAATGTCAACCAATTGCTGGCTGGTTTTCAGGCTTTCAGGCTGGAGTGGTTATTGTTCGCCAGTTAATTATTTGCACTGGAACAGTAAATTCCATTTGCAAAAGCCTTTGCCCTTTTGACCCGTTTTCCTTAGGAGCAAATTAACGGCTGCTGGACGTCATCATCCCTGCTGTGCCTCGCACAGGGCACATTCGTATGTGCCTGTACTGGTTTAAGCGCAGCTGGTAATTCAGCACCACGCAGCCGTTAGCTCATTCCCCTCCCTTCCTCAACCCTGATCCCTGAGGGATGGGGAGAAGAATCGAAAGAATGTAACTCCCACGGGTTGAGATAAGAGCACTCCAGTAACTAAGGTATAACACAAACCACTGCTGCTACCACCAATAATAATAACGATAAGGGAAATAACAAGAGAAG
>WYDI02014177.1:0-15678 GCA_009867235.2 Psittacus erithacus | reverse complement strand
GTCAGACTAAACATTACTGAGCAGCAACTAAAAACATCGGTGTTATCAGCGCTGTTCCCAGGCTGAAAGTCAAAAACGCAGCACCGCACCAGCTACTAAGGAGAAAAATGACTGCTACTGCTGAACCCAGGACAGTGCCTTGGCTGGAGGAGTGAACATGAGTTGCCAGCTGGTCTTCATCTTTGCGTACCAGAGCTATTACTGTCTGCCTCATGCTGGGGCTCTTGCCATCAAGACTGTTCACATGAGAACTGAACAACTTAAAGATACATTAAAATAAGCTGCTCCCATATCTGATACAACTTGTTTGCACAGTGACTGCAAAATGTTTCTGAGTTGGGAAAAAAGAGCATAAAGAGAGTATAAAGGTCCTCAGTGAACAGCAAGAAGCTGGCTGGGGAGTGCGTGCAGGCTGCCAGAGCAGTTCTTGACCCAGCCAAGCAAGGGCGGCCAGATGAGGCACGCATGTCTGCCTTCTTCCTGCCACTCATCTGGCTGGCCTCTAAGACCTGATTTGCAGTGATCAGGTGGATTGCAATGGGTTGTTGTATCTGACATGCCCCCAAAAGAGGTCTGTCCTTTCCTGCTCCCTGTACAGAAAACTACCATTGCTCAATACCATGAGGCTCCAAGTACAAGAGGCATTGTAAGAGGTGAATAGCCCAGCTGAGAGAAAAACTGTTTTCCTCAGCTAAATCCAAGGGATACAAAAGGGTTTTTTTTGAGAGGAATACTGTTTCAATCATAGGGTTACAGACAGTCCCAGTGTGACAATGTTTGGGTCCATGACTGAGATATGCGGGTGATGGCACATGTAACAGTAACAAGTGCCTATGCTGGCAAAGCCTGTCATATAATAACATGTGCCACCCTGAAAAGCTAATTGCTCTTGGTCTTCTGGATTTTTAGAGGGAAAATAATAAAGTCTTTTTCAATATGACTGAAGAAGTTACGACTATATATAAGCAAGCTGGCTTCTGAAATCCCCACAAAGGCTAGAGCAGCTCAATAGGTCACAAGCAGCTCGGTCACATCCACCAAGGGAAATAAAGCAAGCTAACAGGATTCCTCTATGTCTCTTACTGTTCCAGGGTAAATGAGATTATAGTGATGACAGAGAGGTGAGAGAGAGGTGATAATTTGCTGATATACTCCCCTCTGATATTTCTGGTCTTAGCTTGTTCACTCAAGTTGGTACATTTTGTTGACTAAAAAAATTGGATTTTGAGCAGCAAGGCAAAGGGATTACGGAGCAGTCAAACACTGCTGATTCTTGGCAAGTCTGCAGTTAGAAATGGAGTGCAACAAACTACCCTGAAATCCCAGATTTCAACCTAATTCACTCTTCTATAAATTCAAGACACCGGCTGCTCTATAATAATGACAGCTGCAACAAAATGTGAAGGATCTGTCTGTACATCAGTCCTGTGACGGGAAGAGATCACTTGCAGCTGTGATGGGAAGGAAAGGACCTTGGCAGTAGGCTGCAAGACTGGAAACATGCCTTACAGCAAGGTTTTGCACCAGGACCCTGACCTGCAGCTCAGTGCTGCAGCTTCAGTTCTGCTCAGGGAATGTATAGGGGACTTCCCTGTGCTGCACTGTCGGTGTGTGAGAAAGTGTTTTATACGAGCAAATGAGATTGATTCCCCTTGAATAGCCAAATAGGGAGGGTAATGGATATTTGGGATGAGTGTCTCTGGGTACAGCTTGATTTTTAAACAGAGACTAAAATGGAAACAGCTCTTTTCATCCTTCATTTGATTCTACTGCTTTCTCTCTTCTTCGGATAATAGCACTGTTATGATTTAATCGGAAACCATAGTTACTTCAGTGAAAGATCACCAGCATTCAACTGCTAGCTCATTTGCCCTGTTCTGATCCAGGTAAGAAAAGGAGCACATCATCCCAGTAAGCCACATCATCTGGCATGAGAGGGATCTTTCAAACCTTTAGTACTTAATGAAGCATCCCTTAATATAACTCAGAGAAGAAGGAAAAGCAACTCAAACCCATTTGCGTTTTGGATTCTTTTTTTTTGGTCACAAAATGCTACTAAAACACTTTAAGGCTTTTCACTGTCCTGTTTTGCTAATCAGTGTCTACCAATGCACTGGAAAAACAAAAACCATTGTTGCTGGCAGAGACTGCAACACAAATGCAAACACAAATCAAAGTAAATTATTTTCTGGTGAAAACTAATAAAGGCAGAGCAAGAAGCAAGTGTTGGGTGAATTGGTCTCATTTAGCCATCATCCATTTTAGCACATTTGAATGCAAGGTTTGAACACAGGCTGTTTATGCCTACAGAATGAGAGCCTGGATATGTGGTGATGAAAAACACTTAGAGTTAAGATAAGGAACTGCGCAAGATAGTTGAAGAAGGACAATTCCCACACAATGTGGTATGTGATGGCTGTTACAATGCTACAGTTACTGAGTAGTAGTGTGACAATGAGATCTACCATAATGCATGATTTAAGAAACTCAACAGCTGTTGCAATAAGGGCTGCAGTAATGGATTAAGGTCTGAGAAATCTGCCTTAAATGAAAAAAGAAATTAAACAAATAGCAGTCTTTTAGTTTACCCAATGAATGGTTTAGAGATGGCTTGATCAAAGGAAGCTGCAGATAGCATACCAAGCATACCAAGGAAGCTCCAGGTAGCTGAGGGCTTATTAACGTAAGAGGCAAAAGCATAAAATGCAGAAATATAGCACACTCAAACTAGATGTATAACATAATAGCAAGGAGTTATCTTACCATTGAAGCAACTCATTTTGGATGTGCAGGCTTTGCTATCTGGACTCCTGGTTGCATAATATTCCAGTGTTATTGGAATATTACATGACCATTGAGAATTAGGTCACTCAAACATTAGTATCCAGTGTACCTGAGATGCTGAGGGTATCCTACCTGGCCTGGCACAGAAAGAGTCTATATTTCCCATAAGTGCTGTTCTGTATCTGCCTGTCACAGGCAGATGTAAGGCATCTCATGGATGTACTAGACTCCTAAGCATCCTCAAATGAATCAAGCTTGAGTGAGCACTGTCACTGCAGCCTACTGGAATTTTGGCAGAGCTGCAACTTCCAGGTGTCCAGTGCGCTAGCACCTATTTCCAGCAGAGGCCACAGTCTCATTTAGATTGGAGTAGACCTTTTGAAATCACCTAGTCCAACCCCTTCTGCTCAAGAAAGGTCAGTTAGAGCAGGTTGTCCAGGCTCATGTGCATACAGGAGAAGGTATCTGAGACATCCGCAAGGAATGGCAAACATACCCTAGAGATACATGAACCTTTCTGAAGTGCCTGCAAAAGGTCAAGAAAGCACAGAACCCAAATCAACAATAGTCTGTATTTGTGCAACTGAATCCTACCCTTTATGTCTGCTTGAGCATCATCCATGCAACTTCAGTAACATGCTAGGCTCCACTATTGACAGACTGATCTCCACTGACTCTAGAGGTAACTGAGAGCGCACACGTACTTGCAGTACTTGGGTGTCTTAAAGCTGACCTTAAACCTTACGTCTGCTGTCTGTCTGTCTGCTTCCTGACTTTGTAAGTCATGTGGTGAGGTACAGAGGATTTTGCTGGGGACAAAGATGGTGAATGTTCTTCTTTTACCAAAAAACACACAGGTCAGTAGTCCACTTTTACAAAAGTCATAGAACAAGTTTTTTCCCTGCTGATTGGCTAAAAAAAATGTATTACAGATAAATAAAGGTGCCTTAAACAGGTGGTCCCCCAGTCTGTGACATAGGCAGGATGTCATGAACTTTCAGGCTTCCCTGTTCCATCAGTGGCTGCCTGGATCTGCTGCTGAAGCCCGACCCAAAAATCCTGTCCTCAAATCATCAAGCTAATATACCCAACATCTGTTTCTGACTTCACAGATCAAAAAAACACTTGTTCCAGTTGCATCAGGAAATGAGACAAAAATCAGAACTGGGCTGTGTATGGGAATAGAAACAACCATGGGAGCAGAATGGAGACCATTTTCCAAAATGCAAGTGACACTCAGGCAGCTCCTCCAGCCTTAACTGCAGTCTGTAATCCTGACAAAGCAATCATTCCTCAGTGCAGGTCCCATTTTTGTTCTGCTACCCTGAAGAGTCTGCAGCTTCAGATCCTCAGTCTTTCATATGGAAGGAGACAGCATTATAAACTGTTCTGTCATTTTGGAAATGTAAATTCAAGGCTCTTTCCACAATGACTGGGAACATTGTGGTTAATGCTTTCCAGCTGAGGAGGCTAGACTTTCCTAAATGGTTAATATTTTCTTCTTGCAGTCTGCAACAAGATCTAGCTTTCAGATTTTCATATTGACTCCTGAATGATAAAGTATAAACAGTATTTTCATAAACTAACTCAGCACCAAATTTTACTATGCTACAGTACTTAAAGATTGCTTCAAACTCTGCAAAATCCTTTTTCCTTAACATTTTAACAAAAGCGCTGTCTTGCCTTGCATTCTCTGGACAGCTTCTCATACATATTCAAATTGAACAAACAAAACACTGTGTAATATTAATGTTACTGTCCTATGATTTCAATAGGAGTGAAGATCGGTTGGTATAGCTGATGGTTGGGTTCAGTACTCTTACTAAAGACAAAATAACTAAATCACGTGATTTCACTAAATCATCTGAATAAAAATAAAAGACTAGCCACCCACACAACTCAAATAACAACCTATAAACATACACTCCTATGTTTATTATTGAAATATATTCGTGATTTAAATATAGTGGTAAAATATTTGCAAACACTTATTCCACTATTGTATGTTCATTTTTATCGTAAGAGGGATCAGATGAAGCTCAGCTAATGATGCATTTCAGTGATGTTTAGTGCCACACATAAGCTTAGCATCACATTCTCTAGTTCTCACTGTGCCCCTGCATAGAAACAGTGTGACTTCATCTCCCATTTATTACAGATGGAGTGACAGACACAGATTTTACTACTGTCAAAATAGCATTAACACTTGGTAGTAGTTGGATACTAAAATGCTATGAACTTATCCCTCCATCAGACTGCCTGATATGGTGTTATATCGCAGAAAAGATACTGTCATTGACGCGTTAGTTGGAAGAACAGAAACATGAAAGCTGCAGTGCAATGACTGAAGAACAAAATGAACCTGATTTATCACCCTGAAAAATCCCATCTAAAAAAAACGATCTTGAAGAGCCAGCACAGGTGCACCTTTTCAGCTAAGGACAATGAGAAAGTTAATGTGCATGAGAGAACGAGCAATTGCCACGTGGCCAGGCTTGGCAGGAACATGAAAGGACATACTGCTAGTTAGTATAAAAGCAAAAGAACAGAATAAGTGGGAGTAGCACAGGGCTTAGAAGGGTAATAGGGAGCAGAAGGATAACAGGTAGTACAGAGAGAAACACTACAGAAAAGAGAGGCAAAAGAGAAGGAGATGAGAGACTTTTTCCATTTCTATACTTTCTGTCTTCACACAAAGCTCCGTTTTACAATTTCCTTTGAGTGACTTTAATTCAATATGATGAAAGTCCCTTTCGTACTTTTAGCATTGCCAGCCATTTGCTAAAGACAAATCCAGTCAGAACAGTGATGGTGCATTCATGTGTGCATATATATATACATATATATGTATAAATACAGTCAGCCTTGCATAGTTACTGAAAAATATTTGTAAGCACTTTCAGAAAATTTTGCTTCAGTCATAACAGAAAATCTTTGAATAAATAGATTTACTATGGGGTGTATCTATAAACTAACACATATTCATATGTTTTGTCTTTGTGTTTATGTACAAAATATTTTTTCTACTAACAGTTACTTTTTGCATGGTGCTGAAAAGATCCATCTGCACAGTGCCACCCACTTGCAATCCAGAGGTTGACAAATAGGAATTTATGAAACCAACTCAGTAACAAACTTCAACCTATTCACATTTCCCTCAGAATTAACTTGCCATTACTTTATTTTTCCACAACCAGCACAGAACTTACTCACTTAATTGGAAAAAATGCAGCACAAAAAGATAATGTATGCATCTGAAAATTAATGGCTGCATGTCTTGTCCCTTTAATTTCCAGTTTTTAATTCTTTCTAGTGAGTCCTACAGGAAAAGTCTTGATGAAACTGAATACATGAATAATTTGTAATGAAATAAAATCATTGTGTTATTCTCATTGATGTACTGTTCTTCCTCTGATTGCTTCTGATGGGTACCTGCAGAAAAACCAAAGAAAAAGCAGCAAGGCTGTGGGTTATGAATCAAAAGAATACTTCTGTACAGGGCATGGGGGAAAAGTTCTCTTCCATTCTAATGCATTTCCTAATTCTCCTGGAACTTAAAACACTTTGTTTTTACCAAGGAATCCAAGGTCAGGGATGGCATTATAAATCACTACAGTAAATATCTCCACTTCAAAATCTCTGAGAAATCGCAACTGACCTCTAGCTTCTGATCTTAAGCAGCTGAGAAAAGAATTAAGTGTTTATTTTTAAAGACCTGTGAAATAAATGTGGAGGAACCTCTGTTCATTTATTTAATCAGTAATAAAAAAAGCTGTTGATCCCAAGTGCTCTGAAATGCACAGATGTGATACTAAGTAAGAGTTAGGTATAAGCGCTATTTCTTTCTCTTGCAGAAAATGTCAACTTCCCCATCTTTGATATAAACATATCATTTATTTTCACAAATGAGTGTTGAAAGTGCTCTGGTGTCTGACTGTCTAATAGTGGAAGGGGGATCCAAGCTTTCCCTCCCCTGCCTTGACATGGGCACACATGTGCCGGTAACTGCTCCTGGTGCCTGGCCTTGCACAAGCAGAGGAGTTGGCAGGTGACTATTTGGCTACATAAGTGGTCATAAAAGCTTTTATTTCCTTTCCCTAAGCAAAGGCACATGCCTAGCAAATTTGTCCTAGTCAAATCCAGCCCCCCGACTGGCACCAGCAGATCTCTGCTTTACAAAGAGGGTCAGCCCCCCATTCAGCTATTCTTCCAGCTGCGCTGACACATACTGCATTTCAAGCTGGACTTCAGGGATGTCTCAGCTTTTCTGCTGCACAATTACTTTTGGGCAACTCCAGCGAAGCTAAACACTGAGTCAAAACCAAAACCCTAGGCAAGAAGATGAGTTAAAAACAATATCCTGACACACTGTCCTGGTAATTCAACTCTGGAGGTCATTTGTGAAAAAGGCTGTTCATTAATTAACTTTTCTCACTTTAGACACAGACAGAAATTAAAGGCAGGTTTTCCTGAAGGAGAGAGCTCCCGGTGTGATATGGCGCTACCCACAGCAGAATGGGGTAATGAAGCTATCCTGCTGCAAACTGTCAAAGGAAGGCCCTGGAGAGAGGGATGCTTGTGAGGAGCCTTCCTTGCCTCTAAACAAGCAGAAGTATTTCTTTATGGCATCAAGGTATTTTACTTTTTTATGATGCTTTAGTCCTACTTGATGCAGCATTTCTAGCACCACAATGAGGAGAGCTCATGCATACTGCTGGAATAAGAGAGGGTTATTTTGCGTAATACCAGCTCAGCTTTTCAACTCACACATCTATTGCCTGCCTCTTCTCACAGTGGTAAGTCTCCTTCACCTCATTTTTGAAGGAGATGAACAGATATTGTGAAGTATCAAAAGGCCTTAGCTGGGCACCAAGAGGTTTCTCCCAGCCCATTTCTCCAGCTGGTCAAGGTCTCCTTGAACAGCAGCCCTGTCTTACAGTGCAAAGACTGCTCCACTCAGTGTGTTATCATCTGCAGCTCCTCCTTCAATGATGAGGGTAAAGTAGAGCTTACAGATAACTTTTCAAATGCCATTTTGAAATAAAGACAGAGAAAACACTATTCTTTTCCTGCATATTGCCACCCTGAGGGCCTTAGAAAGAGACCTTTTTTGCAGATGAGCCTGAAAGTAGCTTTAAACATTCTTGTTTTAGAATCATAGAATCATAGAATGATAGAATAGTTAGGGTTGGAAAGGACCTTAAGATCATCAAGTTACAACCCTTCTGCCATAGGCAGGGACACCTCATGCTAAACCATGTTACCCAAGGCTCTGTCCAACTTGGCCTTGAACACCACCTGGGATGGAGCATTCACAACTTCCCAACAACATTCACGACTTTCTTTTGCATGCATGCTTGTGTCCTGTCCTGAGAATTATAGAATCAAATAAGCAGGAAAAGACCTTTTTGATCATCAAGACCAACCTTTACTCGAGGTTTGCCAAGTCCACCACTAAACCATGTCCCTAAGAGACTCACCTACATGGTTTCTAAATGCTTGCAGGGATGGTGAAGCCATCTGGTGTTACACTGGGATACTGAGATGTTCAGCCTCCCGCTGAGGGTCTTTGTTGACTTGCTAGAAACAGGAAATAATTTCAAAGCCTTTTTTCATGCACCTGTTGACTTTCACATCACACCTTTAAAGGATTATTGGATCTTCAGATAGTGACTAATGATGTTACCACTAAAGAATTAATTAATCCTGAAAAATGTCTGCCATCCATCCATGGAGTTCAGCAAAGAAAATGAAAGAAAGACCCTGTAGGAAAAACGAGTATAAAGTTCTTAATGAAATTCCAAGAAGATAGTTATTATGAGAAATGCATCTTAGGGAATGATAATAGACTTTGCTTTCTTAACAGTGCTGAGGTTAGCTCAATGAATATCAAGAGAAAGGAATGGTATAATGGTATAAAAATGTACAAGAGACAAACACAAGTTTCAAACCTTGTTTCTGCAGTTATTACTGCAGAAGTCTGGGCCTCATATATTAAGACATTGACAAATTTGGGGAAGTCCAGCAGGTGCCACCAGCATGGTCAACAATGAAGCCCTTGTTCTGCAAGCAGAGGTGGAGATAGCTGATCTTGTTCAGCCTGGATAAAGGACAGCCTCAGGAGTGACTCACAGCAGCCTGACCCTGCCTGCCTGGAGGATTACTGGGGAGCTGGACTCTTCACAGCTGTGCACAGCAGGAGAATGAGAGGCAGGAGTTATAAACTGAAAGAACACATTTTAGGTGGATATAAGGAAAGAAATTTCACTGAGAACAGCCAGGCTACCCAGAGAGCCTGTGCAGTCTCCATCCTCAAAGGGTTCAAGACATAACTGGATAAAGCCCTGAGCAGCTGGTCTGATCTCACAGATGACCTTGCTTCAAGCAGGGGGTTGGACTGGGAGTACCTGAGGGTCATTCCAAGGTGTCTGGTTCTGTGATTCTTCTTGCCTTTGTACAGGAGTTTGCTAGGAATTCTAAAGGAGATCATCACTTTAAAGATAAATATGTGTTATCTCCACTTCAACTTCGTTTTAACCATGGCTGTCTTTACAATGAAACAAGCTAACAACTTGCCCATACATGTTCATAAATACAGATGATAAGAACGCAGAGACAACCATAAAACCACCAGGCAATAAAGGCAAGGCATGCTACTTACTGCAGTCTGTCCCCTAGCAGAAAGATAGGTTTTCACATTAAGAGGTGCAACACCCTGTAAGTACAGTAATGACTACAAACAACAATTCCTAGCAATTCCTGCAAGTGGAATGAAAATCCCACACACGTCTGTCCGATCTCTGCTGTTGAAGCACTCCCATTCATATTAATCTATTCCAAAGATCACATTACTCCTTCACTGTGAGCGCCTCCATTCACACAGGCACTGGTCCAGAATTATGCTGAGAACATATTGCACAAGTACTGCGTTTCAAAGCTAAAAAACATGTGCTAAACCATACAGACAGTTCCAAGAACACATGCATGAAGTTTAAACTGCTCTGTACACAGCAGAAAAATCTATGTTCTCTGCAGGACCACATCTTTGAACCTTTTGCAACTACATCTGCAAGATGAGAAGCTTTAGGCCATCAGAAAAGATGACGCATCCTACTGCAGCAAAAGCATATTGCTGCCTGTAAGTAATGCAGGTTGTTAAAAAAAAAAAAAAGCCTATTATTTTAGCATGAATATGCTTATGAAGGCTATTAAAAAGTGAAGTAACGGGCTTGAGCTGGCTATGTATATTAATTTTCATGTTCATTATGAAAACTAATGGCAGATTAAATACATGCATACATTTAAAATTTAGAGAGCTTTTTGCAAATGAAAAGTATAATGAATAGAATTTTAAAGATAAATTAGTCTGCTATAAATCCACAGAAGAAACTCTTTTCTGAATTACTGACCCAGGTTGCTGAGACAAAGAACTGTATTAGCCAGAAGAATCTTGTCAATAAGAAATTTGACCTGGTTTTGCCTCAGAATTGGAAGTCCACCTACTCAAATTTTATACTGGTGTGGAGATGCACTGTGATTCCAAAGGTAGATCAGCTTGTTCAATTAAAGAAGTATAGAGTTGCAATGTGCTTCCGAAGGCAGAGTGGCTTGCACACATAAAGGAATAGCTGCCCATAGAGTAGTTAAGATTAGACACATTGATGCTGGAGATCTTTTGTTTTATCAAATTGCTCTATACTGATTTTGGAAATGCTCAAAAAATGTAAGTGCAGTTGGGATCCTTTAGTTGCTGTCTCTCTCATTCTTCTAGTCTGTAGACAAGCATGGAGAAAGAAACCTCACCTGAAAGCAGAAGGAAATTATTTTATACAGCGTATTACCTTTAAACTACCAGAGCAAATCCTAAAACCTAAATGAAAAAAGGAAAGTAGACATTCCATTTCTGGGATTGAATAATCTGCTCATGACTGAGCAATTTTATAACTTTTGTGCATGAGTCTGTCATCCTTTTAAATGCCTTTAAACCTCAATGTCAAAATATCTATTAAGAAAGTGGCTGTTGTTGAGAAAGCGATACTAAAAATCAGGCAGATTAATGGACTGCATGGGAAGCCTCACTCCAGAAATAATAAGCTTATAAACTAAGCTTTGCCGTTTATATCCACATACAAAATCAACCAAGCATTTTAATACACCCATCTCTGAGCAAGAGTGATTTACCACACATGGAAAGCATCAATCCTCAAAATAATGAAATTTTATATACACTCAATCTGCAATATTAGATCACGTTTAAATAAACAACAAAGTTTCAGGTGGTGTTTCTTTAGTCCATATAAATCCCTAATGAGGCCCACATAGCCCATTTGTGCAAAGGATCGCATTCAAACAAATGGGGATGGGATTTTGTGCATAGTAGCAATAGACAGTAAAGATGCTGTTGTAGGTCATAAATAATCTCATGGATCTATAGTCACTCCAGAGCCTGCCAAAAGCAATCGCTTCTGGATTGCTAGAGCCTCCAAACACACTTACTCAGTGCCTAAAACTGACACTTGAGCATCTGGACCAACATTGTGCCAATATGAAAATAGTATCACCTGTATAAATAAGCATCTACTAATATCTCTGGCCATTGTTTTTTGCTATCTTTTTAGAACATAAATTTACTTCAATTATTGGATTTTGGAAAAGGATAAAGGAGATAAGAAGCTCATGTTTGAAATAATCATATGTGATTAAAAACAATGAAAAATTCCGTAGCTGCTCACAATATTCACAGCTATATTGGAACATTTGACTTTGTTATATACTCTTAGGTTTTTAATGTGGGTGTGAATACCTGTATATAGTCACTGATCACTTGTTCAACTAAGACACCATTTTGAATGTAAAAATTTTTAAAAATTAGCAGATTTGGGCAAAATAGAAGCATTCTTGGAATATAATTCCCAGCAAAATCAGAACATAAAGGTAGCCTAAGTGACGCACTGCAACAACCTGCTCAAACAAAAAACTCTCAAGTAACCAATGGAATGTTAAAATGGGAGACAACAAAACTAGGTGTTTTTTTTCCTCTTCATTCTGCTAAATTCCATGAGACAAATCGGCATCACATTTTAAGCTGACATCTAATGAGAATTAGTAAAACAACAGGAGGAGAAGTATATTCATAATCTCAAGACAAAGTTGTATCTTTGCATCAGTTAGCACAATTTTCTTGCATTCCCCTAAATAGTCTAATTTTTTCCACACAAGCAATCTTTCAGAAATATCATCTCATTTGTTTCCAGGCAAAATATTATTCAAGACTGGATACCAAGTTAGCTGAAGCATTGGTTTGTAAAACTTATTGTTTTAGGGATTTGTGCTGTAAGAGAATCCTTTTGCTTCCATTCAGATAATCGCACTAGAACTATTAAATTATGAACTGATGAAATGGCTGAAACTGTGAGGACCTCAAGCAATGCATTCAGGCCACTGGAATATTTGCATTCTCTTCAGATGCCTTCTGATCAAACCCTTAACCCAACGCCTAAGCTCTTGAGACCTTTCCCACCTACTCTGGTGACCTGTTCTTAATGTGATTCTCAGCCTTTGAAGACAATATCAGCCACAGGTCAGGTTCTTTCTCACTTAGGAACTAATACCGCGGGTTATTTCATGCATCACTAGGTGCATCACCTGTTTCAGCTCAGTCATAGAGTACACTAGAGAAAATCCATGACAATGGTGATTTGACCCAGTTTCTATATGCCTCATTTCACTAATTTGCTAAGTGAGAAATAGCGGCATCCCTCCTGTAAGTAAACTGAAATGTTTAATGGTGTGTTCAGACAAGTTTTAAATTCAAAATGGGATGAATAGACAAAATTACAAAACAGACCATGAAATAAAATCCTGCCACAATTCTGTTTGCATTATTTAAAGTGTTTTAAGTATATAATGTTGAGGTAGGTTTCCCCAGGCTCCCAGAAAAAAGGCAGCTCTGGAAAGAAAAGAGTAGGAGCAAGCCTTTTGTGAGAAAGGCTCACCTATTTCTAGTGTCAGGAATAAATCAAAATTGAGGGACATTGTGAGTTGTGATGGGTTGACCCTGGGTGAATGCTAGTTGCCCATCAAAGCCACTCTATTACTCCCCTCCTCAGCTGGACAGGATAAAAAACCCCCAAATATTCACGTGTGGAAATAAGAACAGGGAGAGATCACTCACCAATAACCATCACTGGCAAAACAGAATTGGGGAAATTAATGTATTACCAATCAAAGCAGAGTCAGACAATGAGAAAAAACCCAAATCTTAAAACACATTCCCCTCACCACTCCCTTCTTCCCAGGCTCAATTTCACTCCCAACTTCTTTACTTCCTCCCCACCAATGGCACAGGGGAATGGAGGCTGTGGTCAGTTCATCACACATTGTCTCTGCTGCTCCTTCCTTCTCAGGGGAGGACTCCTCATACTCTTCCCCTGCCCCAGCATGGGGTCCTCCCAAGCCTGCAGGTGGAGATCTGCTCCACCATGGACCTCCATGGGCTGCTGCCGCACATCCTGCCTCACCATGTTCTGCACCAAGGGCTGCAGGGGAGTCTCTGCTCCATCACCTGGAGCACCTCCTCCTCTCCTGCTACGCTGACCTGGGTGTCTGCAGGGCTCTTTCTCTCACATATTCTCCCTCCTCTCTCTACCACTGTTGTTCCCCATGGTTTCTTTTCCTCTTTCTTAAATATATTATCCCAGAGGTGTTATCACGACTGCAGCCACCTCGCTACCAGGCCACACAAAGCCTGTACATGAGTGCTCACCAGGGCTTTGCTTCTTTACAGTGTTCATGGATCTACTTGCCTCTTAATTGTACTCATCAGTATGAAGGGGTAACAATACTGTTTAAATATCCACTTCTAAGTTTACCCTTGAAACTTATTTTCAATTTATAACATTATATTCAAAAGTAAATCCTGATTTCACAAGTGCCATACAAAAGAAGAGAGCAAATATTCTGCAACATTTTCAAACAGTGACTTGATCCTTTCCTAGAGAGCTAATAACACTTTTTCCAGCTTATCTTTCTGTGGGTTTTTTTATTCCTGGACTGTCTCACAAATCCCACCATTTCTCAACAAGATTGTATTTCTTTCTACAAACTGAACCAAACATTTTTCCAGAGAACAGGAGCAAAATGTTTGCTTTAAGATAAGATCAGCTTTCCACAAAAAGCTTCCACTCAGACACGAACTAGCTGGGGATGATTTATAAATCACTGTGAAAGTTATAAAAAACTTTATTCTGTTTAGACAGCTAGTTTCATTTTTTCTATTCAAGTTTAATTCTGACTGTATTCAAATGGCAATTTTTTCTATTCTCTCACTTGATGAATGGAGATAATCAGGCACATTTTTTTGCATCAGATTGCAACAGTATCAGTCTCAGAGGCTGTGCCGAGTCCACAGCTGCTCAGATGGGCACTGGCAGATGAATCCTTAGTCCCCAGCCCATGATGTTCTCCCAGTGGTTATTGATTTGGGTGGCTGATGGGTGATGAAGGTGGTCACTTGTCTACTGCACCTTCAATTCAGTGTTGCCATCACTGCTGGCAGATGTAAACTCACTGCTGGCCTCTTTGTAATGTACCTAAGCATGTAAACAAGAAAGACTTAGTAGCCAGCCCATGGCAGATCCCAGAGTCCAACTGTGAAACCACCACCAAGCCCACAGTGGCCTGACATTATTCCAGGGACCGGAGCTATTTAAATACTAACAAGTGATCGCTTTGCTCCTGTCCAAAACTGTGATCCGTCATCAGTGAGACAATTGTGCCTGCTGACAGTCTGGCAGATGTGGCTGATCTGCTTCCCTGGCATAGGACAGCTGACCATGTGCAAGCTGCTGGCAGGAGGCAGCTTGGCTGCATGTCAAGCAGGTGTGAGATGTGAAGAGGATGGAAAAACATATGATGCTGCCTACAAAAATAACTGGAGCTTTAGTACATCCAGTGCAGGCTCAGGGGTGCCTTGCACATAGTACAGCAATGATTTTGGGGCAGTAGTAGCAGGTTTATGAGCATGTGCTTCCCTGACGCATGCTGGGCAACATGTCACAATAATTCTGGGAACAAAAGGACCAGAATAAAAACCCAATTGTCTATTCCACCTCCTCAGTTTTCAAGAACAGATGCTATAAAGCAAACATAACATTAAGGCTCTGTGTTCATCTCCTTCAGATTACAATGAAACATGAAGATAAGACTTAGTTTTGTGGGAACTGTGTCTGGCTGGACCTGTACCAGCTGCCTCATGTGTTTACTTAAGAGTAATGTGGTCTAGATTCACTTGACTCATGAGTCTTGCAGAGACTCATTTCCCATTACTGTTTTATATGCATACCAGAGGAGTCCTGTGCAGAATCACCAAGAAAATACGCCGAGGTTGCCAAAACAAAAGCTTGAGAAGGGTAACAAAAGCAGCTTTTTGCCAGTGTTGGCCTCAAATGCAAAGACAGTGTTGGCTTTGCATTTGACAAATGTGTGACAAATGTGCAAAATGCATAGGTTCACCAGTAAGATAGTTCATTCTGAGCCCGCTTGGTTCAGGAGGCAGAAATTTCTCAAGGATTACTTTTGTTGCCTCAGTTTCAGACATCAAGCAAATTTGGGTTAGGGGACTGATGGGAACAGGAAGAGGGCAAGTTGAAATGGCTACCTTGTTCTTTGCTCTGGCAATCTGGGCTGGGTGGCCTCACTCAGGTGCTCAGATGGGGATTCTTCTATCACAGAGTCATACTGGAACAGTAAGTTGTCCATACTAGGAGTTAGCCCCCACAACCTAGGAATGTGTATTTCTATGCAGAGTGCCTGACTTTAGCTTTGAGAGCCAAAGGTATTTTGACTACAGATATGTCTGTGACTGGGGGAGCTGGGCGAGGCAGGGTGAACAGG
>WYDI02014175.1:0-24631 GCA_009867235.2 Psittacus erithacus | reverse complement strand
TTATACCTTAGTTAATAGAGTGTTCTTATCTCAACCTGTGGGAGTTGTATTCTTTCGATTCTCTTCCCCATCCCTCCAGGATCCGAGGGAGGAGGCGGGGGGCAGTGAGTGGGCTGTGTGGTAGGGCTTAAACCATGGCAGTTTCCCACTGGCTGTGTCACATCAGTGTCCTACTAGAAAGGCCCCCAGCATTTAGAGAGTTTGGAAGGCAGCAGTTAGGGAGATCAAAGTGTTTTGTTTTAAGAAAAGCTGGTCTGCTTTCAACAAAATAAGCCATTTGTGAATGCCTAGCTTTTTCAAACACTTCCAAAAGTGAAGAACAGAGACTGATATAGAGCCAAATTTATGGTTAATTTTTCTTTTTAATAGCTACTGATACGAATTCTGATGATATTTGTGCAGAAGAATCATCTTATTTTATTCTGAATTTATTTAAATAAGAGCATCCTTGCTTTATTCTCTACACAAAGGGGCAGGATTTATACTACTGTGAAGTCTTTGTGAAGTTTTGGTGAAAGACATAGTGATACCTTTCAGAGGAGAAATATTAATTATAGTTATCTTGCGCAGTGATTTTAGTCTTAAGCTCCAGTACTTCAGTGTTTTTATCGCAACTCATGAAGGCTGATGTAAATGCAGCCCTGCAACTTCTGTGGCTAATGTGAATCCCATAGCATTCTGCAGATCTTTAATCGCGTGAAGAATTTGAGTAAAACCATCATACCTTAATTTGAGCATAGAGACTTGCCTTGTTTTGGGCAAGATGTGTGGCTTCCTTTTAGCTTTCTACCCATAAGGATATGAACACATTTCGACAAGTGGGTTTTTCAAGGAAGAAAGGGTAATGTTGTCTGTATCCACCAGTTACTGCTTGCCTATGTTCTGTCTGAAACAGTTCAGAGATGGAAATCTGCCTTCTGCATTTGACAATGCACACTTCCAAGCTCAGCCTTTATGGCTAGTGGTAGAGTAGAAACAACAACTTTTTGGAAGCCAATAGAGTGCTCATTTGTTTTATTGTCTGTGATACTTCACTCTTATTCTGCCCAGTGCGATGCTTTAAAAGGAGAATTGTTCTTCTGTATAGTTCATACCAAACAGCGGAGGTTTGCTTGATGCTAAAATGATTCACTCTGTTGGCCATCTGTTCTTCCTGTCTTTAACTGCTCTATCTGATCAGTACAGACCCTCAAATATTGGAATGAAAAAATCTCAAGCGAGAAAATGGCATTAAAGTTTAGTGTCACCTTCTTTTGGCTCAATAAATAGCGAAGTATGCAAAGGATCAATAGATTCTTCCTGCAGTGCCTCAGCTACATTATCTAGAGGAATTTTGTCTCCTAAAATGAGCCTCACAGTTCCTCTGCAGGCATAAATTGTTTGGCTTTTCTTGAAGGATAGCCTGTCACCCTAAAGGCAATTTCTCTTTTTCACTTACAGTGTACTTTAACTTTCATGTGCCTGTTCCAGTACACACCCCTATACGCAGCATATTACTTCCACACATGCATTAACATTGGTACCTTAACAAAGAATCAAAATTGTGCTTTTGTGTAGGTAAGTGAATGCTGGTATTGCAAAGAGCTGACCAACAGAAAATCAAATCACAGTGATTTAGAACAGAACTAAAGCTTACTACAAGATGTTTGTGCCTTTCTCTTGTTCTCCAAGTGGGATTAGAGTATTGCTGTAGGATGGAGGAGCTTCAGATTCAGGTGATTGTTTTGCTTCCTGCAGGGTGATTTGGCAGATGAAAGCTGCTGGCCTCAATTAGAGGAAACAAGGAGCTGAATCTCAGTATTGTGCCACAAATCTTACTGGTGGCCTCTTCTTGGGATGGCTATACCTTTGTGTTTTCCTTTCTCCAGTAATCAGAATTGCTTACCAGAATTTATCTAACATCCCTCAAATGTAATTGTGTCTGAAATTGCAGGAGTTCAGAATGCATATTGAAATTTTCTTTTCCAGCTTCTAGGCATCACAAGATTAATGTAAAAGCTTCATTTGCTTTGTTTCCCTTCTGACACATGGAGAATAAAATTTTCTTCTGTATCTGGTCAGTTTACTTCCACTTGAGTACTCTGAGCTTATGTATGTATGAGAACATGTTTACAGAACTGTCTTCTGATCCAGACCTAAATGAGCCTAAGGTAGGCTTGCTCCATAGGATACTATTTCACTGCATTAAAATTCAAAGTGCAGAGGTGCACAGAAATTTCAGTCAAGTTGGATAAAGCTACATGAACCTCAAAACAGCACCTATGTTTGTGGCATTATGTATCCTAAACAGATATTGCAAAGGCTTTGCTTTATCAGACCTCTGTCTATTTCTTCAGAATGTTAAAGACTGTGGCTGTTGCTCAAATCAAATGTTGGAGCAAGAACTGCTGTGGCATCAGTCTTGTCCATACACCAGTTAAGTGTTTTTTGTCAAATTTTTGTATGATCTGTGTTGGCGTCTCTAGATTGTTTTAGTCCATGGGTTTACAAAGCCAGTGGGGTTGCTAATGTTGAAACTATTGGTTCAAGTTCCTATAGAAAATTTCAGACTATGTTCTGTTCTTGCTTTTGTAAAGATTTCACAGTTCTCACCAATTTCACTCCCTTTATTAATTTTCCTTTGACAGTGTGATTCTTTATCCCTAAATATTAAAAGATGACCTCTGTATAGCTGAATCTGTGTGCTTAAAGTCAGCAAAGTTTGCAGACTTTGCCTTTAGTAAAGCAGAAAACCAAAGCACAATGTCTTGCTCCTAGAGCACTGCTACATTTGCTGACCATCGTGACTTTTAGTAAACCTTTAGGGAATGTAAAGAAGCTGTGGCATTAAATCAAAGTGATTTAAATCAACCGGTGGGGTTTGTGTCAAGATATTTCAGCAAGTCATTATAATGTTTCTATCGGAATCAGTACACTAAAGAAAATAAAATTAAGATTTATGCTTTGGACTAAACTTTACAATATGCTCTCTATAAAAGCTCATCAGGGCAAGTAAATGACTTGCACACTGAAGGACAAGGTTATTGATTAGAAGCTGGTTGAGCGACAAAATAATGTTGGAAATTCGTTAGCTTTCCAGAGAGTGCTGGAAAAAAAAAGGCTGCTGGCAGCATCTTGTCTCAGGATTGTATAATATAGCGAAGCATGCTGCTGAATATGCTTATTAGGAGTTATTTCTGATTATCTGTCTCACTTCCAAATGTTTGAAAATAGGAAAACAATTGAAATTTGAAACTAATTTTCAGTAACCCCTCCCAAAACCAAAGAAAACATAACCAAAGCATTTCCCTGATATTTTTTTAAGATCGTTATGAATGAGGAAAGTGAAAGAAATGACACAGGTGTCAAAAGTCATCTGAAGTGGCAGAGATTTGAGAATAACAGTATTGTTAGGTTTAAGTTTTTTTGGGTTTTTTTTTGCTAAAGTTTGAAGTGTTTTTTAGAGAGCTTTATGAAATTTCCATAAAGCTAATGCAACAAAAAGAAGTGAAGGGGAATGAACTTTAGAAAGAGGAGATTGAAATGCTCAAAGCCGTTGATGGTTTCTAAATGAAATATTGCTGTTCTCTCAGATAGAGTCTGGGCTTCCTGAAAATACCTGCTCAGTGCTCTGTTGTGGTCAAAATCATTAAAAAAAAAAAAAAAAAAGGATAAAGACACTTGACAATAGCCTTGTAATAACGGAATTGAGAATATACTAGGAATACGCTGTTGTTGCTTCAGCAGAGGATATGGAAAATATTTGCTTGTATTTTTTTGTGTGTTCTGTTTCTTTGATCCATCACTTTGGTCAGAGAAAATCAATATTTATACTGTTTGGGGTTGTGGGTTTGTGGTTTGTTTTTTTTTTTTCTTCTCCTTTCTGTATGTTGTGGCTTTGTTTTTTCTGGTCTTTTAAGGCAATCTTTAAGAGCACTACAGGAAGATGAAATAGCTTGGATATTACAACAGAAGTAACTGCAACAGGACTTGATTGAAGAAAGTACATTTCTTTAAGAAAACTTTTACTGCTGAGTGCACTGATTTTTTATAAGGATGACCAGACTATGAGCAAGCTGCGGTATAGAAATTTAAGTGGCTTCAAATATGTGCCAGCTGCTGGCCACTGGATTTAAGATGTTTTCCTTACAGAGCCAGTAGTTACTAAAACTCTTTGGGGTGGAAATGTATAGAAAGGAGGCAGTTTTATAGTTTTCTTACAAAGATGGGTAAGTGTGGCAATAAAATTTTATCTGAAATTTCCTTTGGGCAGAGTGTGGATTTTGGTAAGAAATGTGACAGCACTGGTTTATTTTCCTTCTTTAGTGATGGGACACCTTCAGTACTGTAGCCCATCTCTGCTTTAATAATTCCAGAATGGTTGTGTTGACAGGGACACCTTCCACTAGAACAGGTTGCCCCAAGCCCCATCCAGCCTGGCCTTGAACACTGCCAGGGATGGGGCAGCCACAGTTTCTCTGGGCAACCTGTGTCAGTGCCTCACCACTCTCACAGAGAAGAACTTCTGCCTAAGGTCTCATCTCAATCTCCCCTCTGTCAGTTTATAGCCCTTTCCCCTTGTCCTGTCCCTACAGGCCCTTGTCCAAACCCCTCTCCAGGTTTCTTGTAGCCTCTTTAGGCATTGGAAGCTGCTCTAAGTTTTTCCTGGAGCCTTCTCTTCTCCAGGCTGAACAAGCCGAGCTCTCTCAGCCTGGCTCCAGAGCAGAGCTTCTCCAGCCCTCACAGCATCTTCATGGCCTCCTCTGGACTTACTCCAACAGCTCCATATCCCTCTTGTGTTGTTGCCCCACATATATTTTTATATATACATATATTAACTTAATGCTTGAAGTTAGTTTGCAAGAAAGAGCCCCATGAACAACCAGCTGGGAACAACTCATGCCAGGGGAGATGGAATTACTTACTAAATGTATCCAGTTTATGTGAAGAGGATGCATTTACCATCTTGCCTCTTGAAATGCCATCACTACTTTACAGAAATGAAAACCCAACCACCTGTGTTTTTAAAGGTGCCAACAAAGATAAGCATCTGTGTGGGCCTCTGTAATAGCCTGGATGCTCAAAGCAATTGCTTCAGAAATACTTAAGCCACTTAAATAATTGTATTAAATTGAAATAGCAAGGGATCCATACTGCCCTAATAGTTGTTATTGTCTTGAACAAACAGGGCAAGCATCGGAGGCTGTCTGGATCCTCCATACTCTGTATTTATCTGCTCATGATACTGCATGAATTATTCAATGTGTGTTCCTTAATGTTTTCCAGCTCAGGGATAGGATGTAGCCCAAATATTCTTTTGGCAGAACCAAGTTAAGTTGTAGAGTTAAGTGATAAACTGGGGATTTATTTGTAGTATATATAGGGAATATATACTGAATTTAATAATAAAAAAATCCATTTCACTACAAATATTTGTATGAATGGAGAAGTTAAAATAAATTACTGGAATTTGGAAAGCATGCAAGTCCAGCTGAGGTGATCAACTCAGGCCCCCTAGCCCCTTCTGTTGTTAAACTTTCTATAGATTTTTTTGGGAGGAAGTCAAGGAATGTCAACCAATGCATGAACTGGAGAATCTTGTGTGCATTTTTTAGAGGAAAGTTGTAATGGTGAAATAAATACAGCCTTCAGAGAGGCTTGGGGGTGATGGTTTACACTGCAATATTTTTATTTGAGCAACCTGGTCTAGTATGAGGAGTTCCTGCCCATGGCAGGGGGCTGGAACTGGATGAGCTTTAAGGTCCCTTTCAACCCCAAACATTCTACGATTTGATGATCCACAATTTTTTTGAAAAAAGGAGTTCTTTTTGTGGACCTTTATGCTTCCTTAGTATTTTCATCCAATCCTTTTCAAATCATGATATAGCTAATTGGAATTCCGTAGACTTTCTTTGCTGAAAATGGATGCATCTTGCACCATTAACAACATGCCAAAGCACAGTACTGATGTGTGCAAAAAATAGTCACCACATTTCCCTGAATTTTTCCCTTCAAGTATCTTTTTCTGAGGTCCATTCCCACCAAAAATATCACTGAAAGAATCACAGTTCCTGAAAAGTGAAGTAAGGATTGGATTGCTCTGTTTTCTCCTTTCATGGACCTTTTGCTACCACTAGACTACAGTTGCATTGCTAAAACATAATGTGGTTCAACTTTGTTTCAATTAACTTTAAATAAGAATCCATTATATTTTTCCTTTATCCTGGTTTCCCAGGAGAAGCACATAAAATCCCTTCTGTTGTCTGCATGTCTCCACTTAGTTTTTCATTTGGTGATCATTGGTATCAGTTGAATTTAGAAGAGTAGAGAAATCAAAGGTCCTAGTTAATAGGATTTGGTTGGGTTTTTTTTTAGGAAAAGGAATGGGGCAACTGTACACATAAATAGAGACTGAAGAAAAACATGAGTGTTGGTGGAGCTATAACTTATTAGGTAGAAGAGAATCCATCACAAAATATTTTAACATTTTTATATTTCTAGGAGGGGAAATTGATCAAATCTTGGGAGTTATTAAGGACAAGCATCCTGACATCCTGTGTTTTGTTTTCTGTGTATTGAACTGTCTTGAATCTGGAAGCGTGCTGTGCCCCAGAATATTTTGTTAAAACCATTAATGTATAAGTTCCTTGGTGACTTCAGTCTTCTCCAGTCACTAGTCAAGGTGTCTTATTTCCTTACTAAGCTTCTGGTGCATATCATTGCTGTGTTCATGGTGACAGTACTACAGGTAATGCTTCAAAACTGGTTTTTAGACTCACAGGAGGCAAATTACATGCTTCGTAACTTCTTTCCTCCCTCTGTATCCAAAGGTACCCTCCTGTTCAGTGACTCTCTGAATGAGAAAGAGAAATGAAAGGTGACTTCTGTCTTCATGCTCTGCTCTGCTGGAATGAAGGAAGCCCAGCTGCTTTTAGACAGCAAGACTGAGGAGAGAGCCAGATTACACACTGAGAATAATTAGAACAACATGGATTTAATATTATTGCCAGACGTTATTCTAGTCATTACATTGCAACTTTTCTGTTCCCGGTTTCCGTAAATAACACCAGGATCAGGGCAGAAAGAAAACAAAGTTATATTCAGTTACCTAAGTTACTGCTTATGTTCTTCTCCACCTTTTCTAATGCCTCATCAATATAACCTTTTTCTTTGACCTACATAGCTTCTCATTTGTCTCTTAGAAGATAATAATCAACAACAGGAATGTTGAGAATTTTCTCCCTTCTTTCTGGATGACTTTGAGGATCTTTGTATTGATCCTCTTATACCTTTCATTTGAATTTCAACAGCATTGTAGCGTGTGTGATGTTGCCTTCTGAATGAGTAAAAATAAGAAGCAATGGGAAGGGGGGAGGAAAAAGAGATTGTATGCTTATAAAATAAAAGATTATGTTGGTGGCCCCAGTAACTCTCAAGGTCAGCTCTGTATAAATGTAGACTGCAATCTGTGGCTTTCACTGAGGAGCCATAGGGCTGTGTGTGCACTGAGTGGCACAGGCACCTTCTGGAAAACAGAATAATGGACTTTAACATGTGTAATATATAAGTCCAGAATAGAAAACTGGGACATAGCTTTCTAAGAAAAAAAGATTTAGCGAGCAAAGTTTCCTTGTCATATTTTTGTCATGGGAAAAAAAACCCAACAATAAACCAGCAAACGTAGAAAAATAACCTTATAAAGGCAGTTTCACAGTGGAGATGGTCAGCGCTGCCAAGTTGGAATGTGATATACTGCCAACAACTTGGATGTGCAAGCAGATGGCTCTTGAAAGAGTTGTCTTTGCAATGCTCTGACTTCCAGCCCTGCATAAGATGGCTGTGTGTCAGTCAGAAACTGTTTACATGTGCATAAACACATGGATGTGTTTACACCAATGAGCTGATTTACATCAGGAGTGGGCTTTTGATATTGATGTCCCAGTCATTAGCACCTGCCTTGCCTTGGCTTGGCTCATGGAATGATTCTGGGTCACAAAACCTTACCTTAGGATCACTTTACATCTCTTTTCTGTAATGTGTGGATGGAAGGTGTTTTTCTCCAAGGTGTGTAATATTTTTGATTTATTGGATTGATTTTTCATTTTTTAATTTTATTATTTTATTTTATTTTATTTTATGTAGCATTGTTCTGATTTTCCACTTCTGCTTTTCCTGTAAATTCCTGATTTTTCAGTGTTTCTTTTGTGCAATTTTAATTAACGACGTCCCTCTTTAATTAGATATATGGCTATAACATTGAGCAAAAAATCCTGGCAATCATTTTCCCTCCCTAAATATGTGTTTTGAATCAGTTTAACATTTATACAGTGCTATTAATCCATAGCAGAGAACCTTAATATCAATTTAGCTTACATAGGTGAATTTAAGAAAGCAAATGTTAATTTACTCTCTAATACT
Source organism: Psittacus erithacus (assembly GCA_009867235.2). Classification (NCBI taxonomy): domain Eukaryota; kingdom Metazoa; phylum Chordata; class Aves; order Psittaciformes; family Psittacidae; genus Psittacus; species Psittacus erithacus. The sequence continues at coordinate 16,234 of WYDI02014175.1, read as the reverse complement.
CTGGTCAGTGGGTAGAATAATCCCCCAAGGCCATCTACTTCTAATCTTTGAGATAAAATAAAGCTGGGTTTATATATATTCATATATAATTTGCAGGTGGATAATCCCTGATGTTTGCTGTATTCTGCTAGGGCGTCAACACCAGAAAAAGTCATAAAACCAGCTGAGCTAGCAAGGTTAAAGCAGCAGCTACTCTGCATCTGCGCAGCAATCCCATAGAAAGGAGACTGCTTGGGAATCAAAAACATATAGGGAGAGGAAATCCAATAGAAAAATTGTTTTTGAAAGAATAGTTCAACAGCAGCCACAGTACTTTGTACTATTTCCATAAATTCTTCCATAAACCCTCTGTAAGGGGTTTTGGCCTTATCAATACAACCTGGTAGAAATTCCCTTCTGCGGTGTTAAAGGCAGAGGAAACTCCTGGAGCACCAGCTGCGCAAGTCTGAGTCTTGGCTGCCTGAGACATGGGAAGTGGGAGCTGGTCAACATTCATAATAGTTTGAATGAACTAATTGCTCCTGATACAAAAATCTTCTCTGACCTGTGTCCTGCCATTTATGTTGAATCTTTCAGTATTTAAAACTGTAAAGATGTGCCAGCATCACAAATCAGAAAAGCAGATCTTTATTGTGCGCACTTCTCTTCATCTTTGGCACAGTATCTCCTACTTCTTTCCTATGTTACACTGCTGGTGAGAAAATATGGGGGTATTTATGGAAACTGTAATATGAAAAAAAAATTGAAAAATCTTGCTTTCTGGTTCTGGAATAGTGAATGGCTAGAAAATCCAGAACTGTATCAATGGGGAAACAATAGAAGTTCCCTTGTAATAAATGAAGGGAAATTAAGGTGAAGAACTGAATTTTTGACAACATACAGTACTTGCAAGATTGTGTTTGAAGGCTATCTAGTGTTTCTTTTTTTATTTTATCTTTTTTTAATTTATTTTATTTTAAGGAGATCAGATTCGTGAAGGCTCTAAAAATAATGGTAATGGTGATACAGGCTTCCAAGGGCACTCTGAGGAGACCATGTGAGGAGTATGGGGAGAGGACTTCTGTAACTCTTAGCTCTCCTTTTCCTTATCATAATGAGGGCCCAGTATGTGTTGTAAGTCAATGAGTTTTGAATGCCTTTCTGGTTGCAGTAAGTTGAACTGAGTTTTCTTTAATTCAGTGTGTTGTTCAGAAGTGGTAGACGCCCTCTGGGTGCCCAAGTGCTGGCGAGAGCTGTGAAGGTACAGGCAGCTGGAGATATTAGGCTAGTTGCAGGTTTTGCAGATGCAGGGAAAAACACTGCATATAAGTGAGTATGTGAGCACCCTCCCCACTAGCAAGCTGTCAGGATCCATTTGGCAAACTGAAGCTTAGCCTGAGTGAGGACTGGGACTGCCCTGGAGAACCCAGCTGAGGCAGGTGCTTGTGCATTTGGCAGCAGTTGGGGCTCTGGGCTTTGCTGTCTTGGGAAGAAGGGATCTGCTGGAAGCTGATAAATTGCTGTGACAAAGTGGTTCTTGTTCCTGGTGGTGATATTATGTAATAACATAAAGCACTGATTTAAGTGTGTATTGGGCACAGCTGGTACAAGGGTTGCATCACAGGGTTTTTCTAAAGTACTTCTAGGAGAGAACATACTAATGTTTTTCTTCAAGCAGTTAGGAATACATTTTTGAAATAAGTGCCAGTCACTTCAAACTTGCTGCACCTTGATTATATCACAGAATCACAGACCGGTTTGTCTTGGAAGGGGCCTTAAAGGTCATCCAGTTCCAAGCCCTTGGCATGGGCAGGGACAACTTCCACTAGAACAGGTTGCCCCAAGCCCCATCCAACCTGGCCTTGAACACTGCCAGGGATGGGGCAGCCACAGTTTCTCTGGGCAACCTGTGTCAGCGCCTCACCACTCTCACAGAGAAGAACTTCTGCCTAAGGTCTCATCTCAATCTCCCCTCTGTCAGGTTAAAGCCCTTTCCCCTTGTCCTGTCCCTACAGGCCCTTGTCCAAACCCCTCCCCAGGTTTCTTGTAGCCCCTTCAGGCACTGGGATCTGCTCTCCCTTGGTTTCTTGGATGTGAGAAAATCTCCCTGGAACCTTCTAGTGTCCAAGCTGAGCAAGTCCAGCTCTGTCAGCCTCTTTTCATAGGCTGATATGTAACTGAACTGCTCCAACCCCCCAGAGAGGAATGATATTACACATATATAACATGGTGGTTGTAATACAGATGACCTGGAGACAGGAACTGCCAATCACTGCTGAAATCATTACTGTATGATGTGTGATTTATGCCATCTACATTCATGCAGTTCAAAGTTTAGTATCTGGCCTAAGCTGTACTGCCATCCCTCTTCTTATTCCTATAGTGTCAAGGTAGGGCAAAGGTTCTTTTGAATTTGAAATTTTGTCATATGGTTCGTACTTTCTAGATATTTTATTCACCTAATTTTAAGGTATGGTGAACCCTGTCTTTGGCAGTAGATATTTCCAAAAATCAATTACCTTTGAAAATTTATCTGTCTCAGCCTACTGTTGTGGTTTAAGCTCAGCCCATAACTCAGAACCATGCAGCCGCTTGCTCACTTGTCGCCTTTCTTTACCTCACTCCCAGAAGGATGGGGAGGAGAATCAAAAGAATGTAACACCCATGGGTTCAGATAAGAACAGTCCAGTAACTAAGGTATAACACAAACCACTACTGCTATCACCAATAATAATAATGACAAGGGTAATAACAAGGGGAGAGAATACAATCGCTGACCATTCACCGACCAATGCCCAGCCCGACCCGAGCAGCAGTCTGGGCCTTCCGAGTAACTCCCTGCAGTTTATATACTGGGCATGATGTGCTGTGGTATGGAATGCCCTTTGGCTAATTTGGGCCAGGTGTCCCCTCTCTGCTTCCTGACAGCTTCTTGTGCCCTTCCTCCCTGGCAGAGCATGAGACTGAAAAGTCCTTGGTTGGAGTAAACATTACTTAGGAACAGCTAAAAAACACAGGTGTGGTATCAGCTTTGTTCTCGGACTGAAGCTGAAAACACAGCACTGTGCCAGCTACTAAAAAGGACTAAAACAACTGTTACAGCTGAACCTAGGACACCTACTGAAGTTAAATGGGTTGGATTCTGAATTGATTTTTAGATGCAAGACAGCTAGAGTTTTGCAACTGCTTTCTTAAAAATGTAAATGCAAATGCCTAGTATGGCACCCAGTAACTTTTCTGGTCTTAGCCCCCTACCCCTTTTTACTTTCTAAAATATATCACAAAAATAATTTTAAAAGTAATTTTTTTATTTTTACTGCGTGATTTCCAAAGCCAAAACAAATGAGAAAAAAATTAAAAAAGATAAATGAATTGCAGTCACTATGTCTATTTACTCCTAATTGTGGCCTAAACACTGAGGAAAAACAAGGAAAAAAAAATATTGTAGCAAGTGGTTTGGATTGGAAGGGACCTTAATAATCATCTAGTTCCAACCCCCTGCCATGGGCAGCTTTAACATTGATAACATTTAACAGGAATGTCTGAACTCTGTCCTCATAATCTGGGTGTTACAAATGACCAGGAGCTTTGTACATCTAAATGGCATAGGGGAATGGAGAGCTTATGAGTCTACTATTGTAATAGCATGTCAATGGGATTAGTGTTGATCACTCTGTTCAGAAGAGCAGGTTGATTGAGGGAGATGCCTGGCAATATTACGTTAGCTTTCTGTGTAATCCACTCTGTAATAGCTGCTGTCAGGTTTGACTTTGGGCATTAATCACAGTTTGTCCTCTATACTTACTCAGCCGGGTTGAACACCGTTCACCTTCCCTGTGTAGCTATCCATGATTCAATATCAAATCCTAGTCACACTTTGTTTCTCTCTCTGTCAGCAGTCAGTCTACATCAGACTGTCTTCAATCACAGCTAAGTGTGGAGCTGGAAAGAACCTCTCTTCCATACCAACTTTCAAACACTTTTCCAGCTCATAACTTTGACCTAGATTCGTCCAGCTCTCCTGAGAATATGTTGTTTATCCAGGCACAACATCTTACGCACAAACATTCCTCATGTGTGCTATGCTTAAGTGCATGGGAAATGAGCCCCTCGCTCTGAAGGGTTGTTTTTCTATATATTAACCTGCTGCTGATCAGTTATAATCTGAGAATATGAAATACTGATTTTTTTTTTTAAGTGGGAAACCATTTTTTTCTTAGAGAGGTCAGGTTCCTTCTAACTTTAACAACCAATTCAGACCAATAACTATATCTGACAGCTTTTCTACTGTGTCTATATCTTCATCACAACTTTTCATTCACACAGAGGTAGCTCCCAGGATTTCATTTAGTTCCTTTGCATCTTGGTACATGAGGCTGTCTGAGGAGCTGGGTGTACTTATTCACCATCTCTTTCCCTTTCCCCAAAATTATTAGTCAGACGGAAAGGTAATTACAAGGTTGAAGATGAATGGTGTAATCTACTGTCTTGAATTTTCTCATTCTCTTACATTATTCATATTTCTTGGCGGCAGGTGGGAAGGACAAGCTGAATGCTGATGCCTGTACTGCCTGCTGCTTGTCCACTGACTCCCGGTTCTTTCCAGAAGAATATCTCCAGTGAGAACCTGCTTTCCAGCTCACGATTTAGGACAGTTGCGAGTTTGAGTCTCTGGTATCTTTTCATTATCTCCATACCATGTGCTTTTGGAAGTCTGTAGAGCAGAAAAGTTGTCTGACTTGGAATAAACAGAGGCAGTGCTACGGTCTAGATCTGTAAACTCCAGGCAACCCAGGGAATTTAATATCCTTTGCCTAGGAATTAACTGCTTTTGCCTGTCACCTCTTGCCTGTTTATGCTAATACTCTTCTGGAGTGAAACCCCTTCCTTAGCATTTGAAACTGAGGGTTTTCTCTTGTGGCATTTATGAATGAGAAGACCTTCAGACTTCAGTCTGAACCACTGGTCAAGGAATCACTCTGTGACTTGGGTGAAAAATGACAGATCCAATTAAGAGACCACTTCCTATCAACGGTGGCCACAAAAAGGGCTCTTATGCCCCTAAAGTTGATAATAAAGACTGGGGTTCAATACGAGGCCATAGTAATCTGAAAATCTAAAGCCAGCAATCTGGGACCTGAGAAAGTTTTCTCAGTAATGAGAGTTGATAGGACTGTTACTCCTGACTCCTTCAAGTGTTTGGTTTGTTTTTCTTTTTTAGATCTAAAACTGAATTACTTCCAGAGATGTTACAACCCATGATTTGCTATGTTGTTTTCTTTCAAAAGTAATACTTTTCCAAAGCAAAACACACTTCTGTAGTGTGAACAAAAAATCCTCTAACATATTGGTTTGGGATTTATTCTGTTATTTTTACTGAATAGAGGTGACAGTTCAAATACCTTTGCTAGATAAAATTCCTTCTGGAAGAATACTTCAAGTACAAAATAGCATAGTGATGCTTTGGCGCATTCAATACAAAGGTTAATAGAACAACTGTCTTGATGGTTAATGCTCTTTCATACAGTTTACAGTTTCATTGTATGATCAGGAAAACATAAGACAAAAGAAGACAAGGACCTATTTTGCTTAACGTAGACCTGTGTGTATTTATTTTGTAGCTATCTTTGTTAGTTCCACTGGCACCTGGGTAGCTGTGAAACCTTCCTCACAGTTTGGAAGACTACATTCTAGAGAAGATATTACAATGATGAGAGAGAAACATGATGTGAATTCTGGTCTGTGCCATGCTAGAAGATATTTTTGCTTAAGAAAGAAATTGATTGCTGTTTTAACAGTGTCTTCTGCTGTTCCCAGTCTTTAACTCTGGAATCTCCTGAGAAACAGGACGAGGTTTGTGAAGGCTTTCAAGCAGAAGAAGTTTCCAAGGTAGACTAATATAGGTGGTAACCATTGCAGGATGAAACCTCAGTCTTATCAGCCTACTGTACTGAGGAGAATCCTGCCGCTGTACAAGGTGTCAGAGAGGGAGAGAAGGGTGTCCAGCAGGCAGATAGGGACCTACAGCTCAAATCTCACCGTTTCCGCAGAGAGCTACGAAGAAGATGGGAAGAGATAAGAAACTGTAGCTGAAAACTGGCAATGGTGTCTTAAAAGTAGTTTGAATGAACTATGAAAACACTGATTGGGAGATTGAATTAAGCACGTATCAAATCAGCATTCCTGAGTTAGTCAGGTGGTCAGAATGACCAAGGTGTTAAAATACCTCACAGGAATACTGGAATGTGGGCAAAGGCACAGTTTTTCTGCAGAAAGGGAGCTTGCCCAGGCAGCGGTAGTCAATACCACCTTGGTCTCTGTTCAGAGGCTACATTGGAGCTGTTAGTTGCAATCTGAAAGTGCAACTGTATTTGCATGAGGAACACTTCACAAAGTGTTAGATGAATAGCGGTTGGACATTTCTTCCGGCTTTGATGAGCAGGAAGGGCACAAAATGATGATTTAAGCAAGTGAACAACTCTATCTCCTTTCAGTTTTGAAAATAAATCTGAACCAGTGTGAGAATCGTTCTGTCATCCACTGATCAGTGACTGTACTGCTCTGCCACCCTACTTGAATCACTAGAAAAATGCTGCAGGTTTATGCCCTTTGTGTTAATGCTGTAAAAGCTCTTCTGGACCCTTCTTTTAACCTGTGTTTTAATTATATCCCCTTGTAGTAACAATTTGAAGCTTTTCCTGCTCTATGAAATGCAAGATTCAGAATTTTTATGTTCATTGACTTGTTCACACTCATCAGCTATTATTTTGGGGTTTCTCCACATGATACTTTCTATCTATGCATGGGCAGTTTCCAGTTCTGCTCTATAGTAAGTTAGTACCTCCTTTGTCTGTTATCTCCTGGGACCAATTTTAACTACTTATTCCTACTTGATATTGGGTGGTTCTTCTGGGGTATTTTTTGATGTTTGTGGGTTTTAGGTTGTTGCTGCTGTTGTGTGTTGGGGTTTGGTTTTTTTTGGTTTTGTTCTTTTTTTTTTTTTTTTTTGAGCCACCTGTTTGTCTGTTTGAATTCAGTTCGCTTAATGCAAAGGATTTTGTGGATCAAAGTTCTGAATGATCCTTCCCATTCCTCCCCTGCCTCGTTGTCATGAGGAGCACTGCTGTTAGTAGTCCATTAAATAATAATGACTTTTTTTGCAATTTCTCCCTAATGCGCTTTATTCTTGTTCTGGTCCAAGCTGTGGAAATGAAAACCCCTTCGGGACCTTATGTAGAATGTAATTTGCTCTGCAGTTTTGGCTGAAAACAAATAGTAAATTAGAGGATGTAATGAATATTCATTGAAGCACACAAGGTTTCTTTCTTCACCCATGTCTGCCTACCTGATTCTCTCCAAACTGTACCTGATAAGAGATGTGCGTGGATGTTGGCAGCCTCAATGACTTCATATGTTCACTCTGTTATGACTTTTTGCCTTGGAAAAATATTTACTAAAAAGGGGACAAAAGTGTCTTGTCCTTGCAAAATTTATAGGAGAGGAGAAAAAAAAAAAAAATAAAATCCCTTGGTCTTTCAGTCTGTTGATGTGGGTTAATGAGTTTAGAGTCCTAAGCCATCCTTGTACGTGGACGCAGCTTCACTGCCTTAGGTATTCTTGTGTTGGGATTCAGATCAGCTTCCTCACTGGAATGAGAGGTGGTTTAACAATCTGCTGGGGCTGCTCTGTCAAGTCCTGCTGCTCAGCAAGTTTAGGATTGTTCATAAAACTCAGTTCATAGCAAAAAAAGGGGGGTTGTACTTTTCAGTGCAGTTTCACCCCTTACAAGAAAACTTGTTTTACTTTCAGTGGCAATTCTCAGTTCATTCCTTTGCATACTAATTCTGTTTCAGACTATTTGGAAACTTGTTATTGTATGGGGGAAGGATAAGAAAGGCTTTGTAGCATGTAAGTTACTTAATTTGTGGAGCTGTCATGTGAGCTTGTTAAATTCTAACTACTTCTAAATTATATATGCATAAGAAAGCTGAGCAAGCTGGCCACGTGATTACCTCTCAGTATAAAACTATAGAATATGCACTGAGTATTGAGCATCCTAAATATACTACATAGGCTTTGAATGAGAAAAGCTTCAGTTTAGAAAAACTCATCCTGCAACTGGTCTGAAGCTTTTTCTCTCCACCCAACAGGCCTGAGAAACCATTATGAATCTGTTATCACTTTTGATAGTGTCAGCATCTAATGCTGCTGCTTTCATTTAGAAATTGTATGGACTTTAAACTTTTTTGGTTAAACAAAACTTTTAATGGAGACTTTTATTTATTTATTTGACTTCCACCTTTGTCAGCAGCTTTGGGAGGAATAAAAAGTCTGTTTTTATAGTCTGTTAGGTAGTTTGCTGGCTTGGGATTTCTGAGAGAATCCAAGCAATCTGTGCTGTGATTGAGACAAAGCAGCACTTTCAATCAGGATCTGTCACAGCCTGACCATGGACTTGAACATCTGTCAAGTGATAGATTGTTTATTATTTCCTTCTGCTGGAGCATTTTGGAACAGAAAGAAGGATTAATGTTGTTTCATCAGGAATAACTTATTTCTTAACTCTTTTTGCTTGTCTGATTCTTTTCTGTTCAGTTTGGTCCTTTTTGGTGCTGCTTGTGCTTCATCAAGTTCAGTCTTTATCAGGAATTAATATTTCTGCTTTAAAACAGTGCTGCAGTGGGAACTGTAACAAAAGCCAATAGATTGGTTTTAACCTTGGAAACAACACTCCCTTCACTTAATTGATGTTCATTAACAATACGCATTACCAATGGCTCCCTCTTAACCATGATCTCTGCATATTCATGCAGTTGGTCCATAACAGCCTATCTTAGTTCATCTATACACCTATCACTGAGTATATAGTCCAGTAGAGGTGATGCCACTTTGTTGGCAAGTCCATAATAATCTTATTTGAAGGTGGAAATGATCTTGCCTAGGTGCTCTTTTGAAGCAGTGAAGGTTGAATGGAAGTTAATGTCTTGTCTTTCATCCCATCCTTCCTTATCATAGAATGACAGAATGTTTAGGGTTGTAAGGGACATTAAAGTTCATCCAGTTCCAACCCCTGGCCACTGGCAGGGACACTTTCCACTAGACCACGTTGCTCCAAGCCCTGTCCAACCCTGCCTTGAACACTGCCAAGGATGGGGCAGCCACAGCTTCTCTGGGCAACCTGTCAGTGCCTCATCACTCTCACAGGGAAGAACTTCTGCCTAAAATCTCAACTCAGTCTCCCCTCTGCCAGGTTAAAGCCATTCCCCCTTGTTCTGTCCCTACAGGCCCTTGTCCAAAGTTACTCTCAGATTTCTCATAGGCACCTATCGAAAGGCCACAATAAGGTCTCCCCTTAAGGAGCCTTTTCTTCTCCAGGCTGAATCTTATCTTTCTTTCCTCAAAATAAAGAGTATGGTCTCATTGTCTAGTTCCACCAAGCACCTTTCTTGCTTGTGTGGTGAATTCAAAAGGGTACAGCAGAATGTCTTTTCTATTTGACATCCTTTGTTACCTTGCAGATTTCACTACTTGCACATGTCTTCCTCTATCCCATTTATGCAACTTCAACGTAAGTCTCTATTTGCCTTCTGCCATGCATGTTATTTACCTTTAGCTGGGTTAGAAACGCTTGCTGCTGGTAAGGTGATTAGCGGTGTAACAATGTCACACAGTACTTATCTGCTCTTGCTGGTTGTGCTATGCTAGTTTGCCTATGAATGTGCTCAAGGCATGTGAATATCAATTATGTCTTGCTAAGTATGATTTTACTTTGAGTGCAACAGGTCTCTCTGCCTCAGAAGCACTAATGATTCTCTTCTGGTGCTAGCAAAAACAGGCTTCTGAAGTGTTCATCTTTCTTTGTGAAACATGTCAAAATTGTTCATTTATTCTGTTTCACTTGGTGTACACAGATCTGAAGGAGTATTGTGAGATTCCTCATTTGGTATGTTGACTTGTATTTAGGAATTGACTGTTAGAAACACTTGAGATGACTCCATTAGAGAAGACTATCACCTTCATTAGGAAAATACTGTCACCTTCTTAAAGTCTATCAAATGACAACTTAGGTAACTCAATATCCATTCTTTCATTAGTAGCTTATAAAAGTGGTCACTGCTGCCACTGTATGTGTAACTGACCTGTTGCTATCCAAAATTTTGTGAAATATGAACAGATATCATCCTATGGTTTCTGAAATAGTGATTCTCCAACAGCAATGACTAATGCAGCATGTCTGGGTAAAACTTAGCTTTCAACCCCACAAGACTGCAATTTCAACAACTCCTCACTTCTTGAAATACACCCTATATTGGTAATTCTGTGTATTAGCCTGTAATAGCTTTGGAGCAATTTCTTCAGTCTCACCTTGCCAGATATTTTTTTTCACTGGGTTAAGTAGGAATAAACTTTTTTATATTGGATTAAAACTGACTGCCAGTGTTTTCTGGTTGTTGTGATGTCATGAGCTGGTAAGGAATCTGACCTCGCCCTGAAGACATTATGACTGGTGTTTTTGAGGGACCCTGCTCTGGCAGTGCCTTTGAGTAATGCTTCCCTCCTCCTCAGCATAGATGTCTCTTAAAATATGTATGCAGAGGGGTCTCATGTCTGATGCTGACAGTGCCCAGATTCCTTTCCAAATGCAGATTTATCTTGTGCTTCTAGCTTCCAATTTAGTTAAGCCAAAATCCCAAGCTCCAGATGCTGGGCACTTCAACCTGTTTGGTTCCTGGTTGCTTAGAATCATAGAATGACAGAATGGTTTGGTTTGGAAGGAACCTTAAAACTCATCCAGTTCCAACACCCTGCACGGGCAGGGACAACTTCCATTAGATCAGATTGCTCCAGGCCCCATCTAACCTGGCCTTGAACACTGCCAGGGATGGGACAGCCACAGCTTCTCTGGGCAGCCTGTGCCAGTGCCTCAGCACCCTCACAGGCAAGAGCTTCTGCCTAAAATCTCATCTCAATCTCTCCTCTGTCAGATTAAAGCCATTCCCCCTTGGCCTGTCCTTACAGGCCCTTGTCCAAAGCCTGTTTCCAGGTTTCTTGTAGCTCCTTTAGGTACTGGGAGCTGCTCTAAGGTCTCCCCTTAAGGAGCCTTCTCTTCTCCAGGCTGAATCAGCCCAGTTCTCCCAGCCTGTCTCCAGATCAGAGCTGCTTCAGCCCTCGAAGCATCTCTGTGGCCGCCTCCGGACTTGTTCCAACAGCTCCCTCTCGTGTTGCTGCCTCAGAGCTGGACAAAAGACTGCATTGGGGTTTCCCCAGAGTGCAGTAGAGGGGGAGAATATTCGCCCTTGACCAGCTGCTCAGGCTTCTTTTAATGCAGGCTGTGCCGCTCTGGCAGTAGGCTGGGCTTTGCGTAGTGCTTCCTCAAGAGCCTTGTGTGCTGACAGTATTAGTGGATTCCTTTCAATGTCAGCAATTCCAACTTAGAAGTGATTTCTCAAAGTTTAAACTGTATCAGTACATGGCTAAATTATCTTCAAAGCAGCTGTGTCATTAAACCAGATCTTTGTAGTCACTGCTGTCTAGTAAATCACCTTCATTTATGTAGCTAATCTATTATTAATGTTTCCCAGTATACATATCTTTTACCCTCCACCTGTACTGTGATGTGGTTTTTAATTTTCACTGTCATAGTATTTGATTTGTTTAAAATAAGTAGGTTTGTTTAACATTGTATTTAATAATAATAATAAAAAAATGTTACTAGTATTCATAGTTTAAATAAACACACAAAAAGATATTTTTCTAAAATCCTTGTAGAGAATGAAGACCCTGGAATAAAACTAAACCAGAAAAATAGTCATATAGAAAGGAGTGACTTCTGCAGAACCGTGAGGGAAGCAAGGTAAATTGGCCTTCATACAAACAGCTCTGTTGCAATTGTAAGAGCATTTCTAGTGCCTCTGGATATTTCTTATCAACTGAACCATAAGATGTAGCTTCTTATTTGAAGTATTAAACTAATACTCCGTCTAATTAGTCTGCATGAAACAGTAAGAATTTATTAAGACTACAGATGGACATGTTACCTTCAGAGAAAACTATATGTTACAGCAATAACAATAATAAAACCAAAATCCATAAAAACCAGAATATGAATTCCACATTCCTGATTCTGTTTGTACTCCTTGATGAAGATATGTCATAACTGATCTAAAACATTTCAAAAATGTATTATAAATATATTTGGATGTAGTATTTTTCACTTGTACATGTGTCAGTCATAAAGTAGCTTTTATATTGAAGTTCTCCATATCTTAGTGAGAGTCTGTGTCACTTGGAACCAACTGCAGAGAGATGATAAGGAATGTGGGACCATATTTTGTCATCTTTCAGCTCAGTCAACTTGCATGTTGTCATTAATCTGCTGTTAATTAGCAGATGACTTTAATATCTACGCATAGCCTAGGATGTAAAAGGATTACGCTGTTAATATGTTAAGTATATGATTTTGAGATATTAAGTCCTTTTATTACCATAGTTTACATTTGATCTTCAGCTAATATTCTGGAGGGAATGAAAAAAAAAAATATTAAAGCAGACTATCCCATATTGAAATTATTTCAAATATCTGTGGGTGGTTTGTTTAAACATTTATTTACATTTAGGAAAGGTTGATAAGATTAATGTGGCAAGATACGTCAAGAGGTATACAAATGTAAGGCCTCTGAAGTTCTTTGTATCTTAATTTGTCTTCACAACAGTTCTGCTTTGGTGTAGGCACCTTAAATTTAAAGAGTGTGAAACTCAAAGAAGTGAAATGTTTTACTTATGTAAGACTTCATCAGCAAGGACATTGGAAGGATCAAAATGTAGAAATTACTCTTACAAGGTTTTTTATTTTACGCTGTTGCAACCTATAATTAAAAATCAAATTGTTTGATAGTTGGCTTTAACAGTCTCCTTGAGAACAAATAGATTTTAGAACCTAGACTTTAGAAATTGATTTTAGAACTATCAACTTTTAAATATTGATAGTTCTAGAAACTTAAGAACTCTTGAGTTTTTTATCATTTGCTTTTCCTATGCAGTATTGAATATAACCGCATACCAAGGATTGTGGATGTTTTGATAAAATTTAGTAAATAGTATAAGATATATTTGGCTACTTACAATTTATCACCTCCCTTTTTTCTTTCTCCATCTATCTGTATAATAAACTAACTTCTTTTACATAAAATAAGGTTTATACTTAGCCGCCAATTATTTTTCTACTGTTTTCTGTTTAAGAAATTCAGGAATGAGAAAAAGTTAGCACATGTGTAATATTATGTTATGTACTGTAGATATTATGTGTAGTGTTAATATCACTCATTTAAAAACAGACAAACAAAAGCCTGCAATAACTAAATCCCAAATAAAACTTTCTTTGCAGGAAATCCATTTATATCTTGCCTGTGGTCACAAATGGACCATGAAAGCTTCCAGTTAGAATTTAAAACTAGTTTGCCAATACTGGCTCCAAGAATGTAAGTTTAAGCTGGTTTGTAAAAACAAATTATGGTGCAAATGCACATAAATTGGAGCCTTTATATTTCTAGTGAACTGAGAGCTAGGACCTTTTCACAGAAAATGAGTGCACCTTTAGCTCTTCCATTAATGGCTCTCATTAACTCTTCAATTATCAGCATAACAGCTTCTGAACTTATAAGGCCAGAACCATCTATGGTGCCAAAAAAGAATGGAAGCTATATAGCAGCGTGAAAGAATAATTCATATCGCAGAGTGACTGTGTTGAATGACTTAGCAGTGCCTATTTGCTTTGAAAAGTGACAGTAAAAGTAGATATTTTTCTTTATCAGGCATACTGGTTGAAAGATTTTTCGAAGTCAATGACCCTCTGTCTTCTGCAAGGTTACCACCACTGGAGGAGTTTGATTCTGTAAATGAAACTAAATTAGATATGAAGCTGCATGAGTCAGAACAGAGGCCAGCTGGCTCACTTGACTGTAGAACTAACAGCAGCCAAACCAATAGAAGCTTTTGTCAACAAATTCATTAGTGGATATTGATGGCTAAGAACATTCATTTTTGTTCTATATATTTTATTTTTTATTAAAATATTCTCTTGGCCTTTGAATTAATGGGAAGAATGGATTCTAATGATAATGCTTGACACAGTACTGTTTAAAGCTTATTACAAACCCACATAGGTTGCTTAACTTCTCATCACTTGTATTCCTCCAGTGAGGATGAAAAAATGGGGTGATTGCTACTATCCTTTCCATTAATAGTACAGCACAAAACATAGCTGTTGACAGTGCTTCCAGATCATCACTTAACTGTCTTCTCTCATTTGTCTCAGTTAGATGGATAGGATTCAAGGTCTGGTTTCCCTATTTTATGTAAGTATATGAAAGATAGATACCTAGTGAAAGTTTGGGTAGCCGGAGGATAGCACCTCTAAATGGTAGTCAAACCAAGAAAGGACTTTAGTGTTTTCTTCGGCAGTCAGATCTGTATGTCTAGGCCAATCCCTAAAGGAAAATGTTATCATCAGCATTTTAGCCCTACTTCATGCCACAGATTAATTTCACTGTGTTCAATTGAATCAAAGCATGTTTTCTTTCTCTTTTGTTTCCATGTGTCTCAATTTTTATTTTTAATTTTATTTTTCCTATTGCTGACCTGTTTGGAAGGCTGGTTAGTTACAATGGCGGTACTCAGGGTGATAGTTTGAAGTGATTGGAATAGGTCACTTAAAACCTTCCCCCTTTTCCTTGGAAACATGGGAAATAATTTGTGAATATGGTGATAGGAAATGGTATGCATCGCTCTTCATCTGGATTCCTACTGACAAAAGAATGGAGCACAGATAACTAAATAGGGGTGGGGTATATGCTGCATCTTTTGTTTGGTAAAAGGTGCTTGTATGCTAAAGTATACTCCTAAGGAGGACCAAAAAAGAGGACAATTTGAGTATGAGAGAAGAGATACTATATGAGCAGAAACTATGTGGGGACTACACTATGGCAATAAAATGCCATGTCTAGCCAAAGCTGCAATAGCAAGTTGCTTTTTTTTTTTTTCCAGCTTGCTGGAAAAAAAAGCTTGTGTTAAAATAATTGTGAAGAGGTAGAGATTATATGGTCTTTGCCTGTATTATGTCTCATTCTCATCTAAATCTATATTCAGATCCCCATTTTTATGGCCAGAAAATTTAAATGTAAAAGAAGGAAAAAGGTAAAAAAAACAACAACAAAATGCTGATGCTCCAGCTGTGAAAACAAGAGATTCCATGAATTCCAACATGGAAGTCTAGGTGGATCCTGCTATCATTGTCATAGTCTAGGCAATGAATTTGCACTAATAGGAGATTATTTTCTACAATCTGCACATGATATAGCAATGGTGTGCATCTGTCCATCACTTCTGAGTATTGCAGGTGCCATTCTTCCAGAAAGCAGTGGATAGGAATGTAAGTGGGGTGTGTAGGGTGAAGTTTGGTGGGGTTTTATTTGAGGACAGCCATCGTCTGAAACGCAACTGCTGATTTATTGGAAATATTTGTAAAGATCACCCAAACTTTCAAAAAATTAAATGGTGCCTATATTATGAGGTGAACAGGCTGTATTCTCCCAGAATATGATTCTATGGAAAATAATAAGCAAAAAGTAGGGAGAGAAATAGGTGGTCATATGTACATGGAATTTAATGAAGTCTGTTGCTTTTGACCTGATTAAATGCTCAGTCTACTTTTTCTCCTGCTCTTGGCCTCTGCAGTCATAAATAATCCTTGGGATTTGCAGACTGACAAAGCTACTGCATGCAATGGATTTCTTGCCCTTGCTAATTGTTATGACTGACACTGTAATATGTGTGTTGTGATGTCATACTGCTGGCATGTGTAGGGAAGTATGAAATTGGAGTATAGGCTATTGATATGCAAAATATGAGCAGACTAGTCAGATTTCCAGCTTATCCTTTCCAAGTCTTGAATGTTATCTCCCTGGGAGCTTAAGCAAGATTTAGTAAATAACTTGAATAGCAGCATTTAAACCCAAGTTTACGAATCCTTGTGCAGTTGCAGTTATAATACACAGGTGACACTGGTGAAATCTGGTCTTCTGCCATTAAGAAACACAAGCTTCCACTCTGGGAAGTTGACCTGGTTTCCACTGAGATAGAATTAATTTTCTGCCCAATACCTGGTTGTTGGGACTGGGTGTGCGACGGCGACACCTTGTGAGCAATCCAGACACCTCGGGGTTGAAAGAGGGTGTCTCTGCAGGGTGCACGAGGCATG
>WYDI02014174.1:0-38233 GCA_009867235.2 Psittacus erithacus | reverse complement strand
CCCTGGCGGTGTTCAAGGCCAGGTTGGACAGAGCCTTGGGTGACATGGTTTAGTGTGAGGTGCCCCTGCCCATGGCAAGGGGGTTGGAACTGGATGATCTTAAGGTCCTTTCCAACCCTAACTGTTCTATGATTCTATGAAAAAAGACACTTCTGATCTGAGAAGTGAACGACTTTGCAAAACACTGCTCCTCAAAACAGGGATCCCCAATTTTTCACTAAGTTGCCTCTGCTTGAGAAAAGCAGAAATATTTTTCACCTCACCAGAGCCAAAACTCAGGGGATCCAAATACCCCACAGCCTAAGCCCTCCTGCACTTCTTTGTGCTGTTCTGACTTAAGCTTCACCTGGACAAAGTCCAGCAGAACTTAAACTGGGAATTCATATCTCATCTATGATGTGCTCACATCCACTGAACAAGATGAAAGCCACATGGATCAGTTTTCACATCACTGATTCAGGAGTGCTACAGTCCATTTACCTTGAAATCAAGGTGTTCTTGCCTAACTTTCAGGCAACTGCTAATGAGCTGCAACTCACATTTCTAGTAGTTTCAGCAGCTAGGAGTTTTACACTGCAATAAAGGTGCGGGCTTCTTAAAATGTAAAACTTGTAGAATTATTTGAGAGCTTTTCTTCATGAGACAATTGAATAATTGCTTTCCCTTTAGATTTCAGTAGCCTGTGGTCTAGTGACACTGAAAGAACATAATCCAGAGACTTCAGGTACTGGCCGAGCAGCAAGACTACAAAAAATGTTCCAGCTACACACTTCATAGTGTTTGTGCAGCAAAGAAAGAATATCGGGTGACAGCAAATTTCTGGCCTTAGCAATTCTTCTAGGCAAAACCTCATTAATATTATTTCTACAGGCCCTGCCTCCTCCCCCCCATTTTCTTCCCCACAACCCCAGCTGGAGGCTTTAGATTGTGTTCCACTTTATATATCACTGATCCAAAACAGAGACGAGTGTTTCATCTTCCCCAAGAGTGTATTATTAAAGATCATGGCTCCCACTGGAAGCTGCAGGGAACAAACCTGGAAAGTTCAGCAATCCTTTTGACAGCCTAATATTTCTATAGTCTTTTTCAGCTAACTAGAGATTCCTGGAACACATCCCCCATCCTTCAGCCAGCTTCCAAAGCTTCAAATCACGGGAGGTGTTTGGTTGCAAGCTATAATTATGTCCTTCCAGCACTGGAGAATTTACAAATTCTTTACTCCTGAATTTACACTCCTATTCACATTTTTAGGCAAGACAAATTGACATGTAAAGCCCATAAGTTTTAGTAATTAAACATCACTACAAAACAAAAGCAAATGGAGTTCTGGTTCAAAAGACAATCTGAAAAAGAAACTTCAGCAAAAATTGATACTAGCAAGAGCCCTGTCCCCAGGTTTACCTTGTTTTCTTGACTTGAATGCTGCTATTAAGTTTTTCCAGCACATATTCCCCAGAGTCATGGTTGATAACAAGCACACAGTCCTTCTGATATGGCCTTTTATTTCCTCTAAACACAGTCATTGGTGGAGTTGAACCCTGGTATCAAAGAAAGAGCACACATTTGTTTGGTTATATTCCCCCACCCAAAAGTTTATATTCATTTATCTTAGTGATTATATGTGTTGTTCTGACCAAGAGGTTAAGCACTTAGTTCCTACAGAAAATGTTCATTCACGAAATGGGAAAAATAGTTATATGCAGTAGATCAGATGTTTCCTCATAGCAATTTTATGCCTTTCATCATTTTAAGTGTCTCCAGAGTGACAAAACATGCTCTTCATGGTTGCCATTATTTACACTTATCATTCCCAAAATGGTAGCCTCACTGAATTTGCATAGCTGGCCCTGACAAGTGTCGTAAATCTTCTTGACATTTCTGCTCTGGAAATTTGGGTTTGGCTAAGAAATAAAGCTCTAATTATTCATGTAGCAGAACTGTTTCCTAAAGAAGTATGTGGTCAATTGAAAAAGAATTTAAATTGCTTTGTATTTTTAAAAAAGGCAGTGTTATCATAGTGGATTACAAGCAACTGTCACTAACTATGTAAGAACAGCTGTCTTCTTCAAAGTCAGATTAACATGTAGGTGCCATGCAGTTATGCTGAAATGTCTTCTCAAAAGCAAATGGGGTATTTTGACACCTTCCAGAAAGTCCCCAAGCCCACACAATGCTGCACAGAGGCATAAAAGTCTAATGGCTCAGACTGAGAAGCAATAAAGATAAACTCATGTGGTGGTGCACGCTGGTTAACTGATACTGCTGAGATGATGCTCAGCTGTACTACATCCATGCATAGGCTGGCTCATACAATTGGTTCCGATGTTACAGGCACAGATTCCATGGTCTATCTGAACACAGCAGCATGGACACACATATCGCTATGCCCGAAAAGGATATATTACTCAAAAGGGATACAGAGAAATATGTTCTCAGTTGTGAAACTTGCTCAGACTTCTCTGTAATGTATAGCTACTGTAGAAAAGGAACTTAAAAATAGAATGTTTGCTCATATGCACATGCTGTAGGAAAGCAACCAAAATTGAGGAGAAAAGGAAAAAACACACTCTTCTACAGATTTTTTCTGAGTGGAGAAAATGAATAATCATATTTTAACCACTTAGAATGCAATTGCTTTTCTTCATGTTGCTAAAAATAGAATTATGTTTGAATTTAAAATGGGCTTAGAACCGTAAGAGTGAAAAATCTGAATTCCCAACAAAGATACGGTAAGAGACAGAGATATGATTCAGAAAATGTCTCAAGAAAGTCGTGTCTTCAAAGTACGTTACATTTTTAGCATTCCTGCATTTAAGAGAGGAAAGCAACGTTTCTGAGAATAAAAAGCCAACTGAAAGTCAAATGCTGCTTGCTGTTGACAACTAAATCAGGAGATGCATAATGCACAAATTTAAGGAAAATTGATCAAAGTTTGTTGCTGTCATTCTGCTACCTAGAAGCCTTCTACCTCAGCAAGGAATGATTCTGCCTAAAGAAATAAGCAGAAATGGAACCCTGCTTAAGCAAATTAACAGTCCCATCCTTCTAAATAAAATTAAATGTTTAGGTTTTATGTTAGCACCTAAATAACACTGGCTTACAGATTCTGCTGATTTCAGGAGAGAAGGCGGCGGTAGGTGAAAGAGGTGACATTTAATCAATTTGTTTTCATGCTTGAAGCTTGTTTTGTTTTTTAAATACACAAGAATTCTTCACTTCCGCAACCAAAACTGTTTATCAAACGCTAAAGCCACTAAATCCACATGCATTTAAATTTATCCAAGCAGCAAGGGACGCCAAAATACCTCCACTGAACAAATTCTTGGGGATATCCTCAGGGACCAGGCAATTTCAAAAACCAACTTAGAATCTGAATGCTATCCAGTTGTTGGGTAGCTGAAAACCAAAAGCAGAATCCAAGAAATCCAGTAAATCTTGTCAGGATGAAATAAACTCAAAACTTCTCACTCTTTTCCAGTATGCTTAGTATTTTCCAGCTTTCTGTCCAGAACACAGACATCACTTGCCTTGGAACAATACACACAGAGCGGCTGCATTTAGGCTGCAGTTAGCTGCCTAAGCCTCCAAAGCATTCAATAAGCTGCTCATATTCACAGGAAGACAATAAAATTAAACTCAACAGTACAGAGATTCTGAAAGGGACATTATAAGCAATGTTGTTCAACACAAAAAAATGAATGAACAACACCGTTCCAAATCATTCCAAGGTGAATGCCTCTGCTATTAATCTTATTGTTACCTGCTCTCAAATAGCACAGCCATGCTCATTGTTTTTATAGACAAAAACCAGTTTGTGACTTCCTGCAGCACTCAGAGGTGATCAAAAACGTATAAAAAACAGGAGTAGTGGAAAGCAGGCTGAAGCCTCATTCAGTGAGAACTGTCACGGTACCATCACCTACCAAATAAACCCACCAACATGCTAGACTAAACAATACCAAAAGGATCTAACACACAGCTTCCAAACTGACTGGTGCCTCCCTGCTAGCAGCAGACCCATCAATGTCTGTGGGTTCTGGTTTATTGGCTTGACATAGAGCATTAACTCCAGCTAACAAACAAATCCAGTTCAAGCATGCAAGCACTTTGTTTTGGTAAGCAAACCAGTGAACCTTTAATTGCAAAACAGCTGCAGCTATGAACAGTTTAATCACTTGTTTTATTGTTTTATTTGACAATCATCCTCACACAGTAGATCTTCATGGCACAATTTCAGGAGAAAGTGGATGGAAAACCACTTCATTGCCACTTACCAGAACCGACCTTCCCTTGCTTCCCCTCATAAAGCTAAAGGCATGGAACTTTCTGTGCTATTTGTATGTCCAAAAAGCCAGCTGAATACTGGGCTGCTTCAAAAGCAGTGCGACCAGCAGGTCAAAGGAGGGGATACTGCCCCTCTGCTCTGCTCTGGTGAGACCCAACTTGCAGCACCGTGTGCAGCTCTGGTGTCCTCAACATAAGAAGGACATGGAGCTGTTGGAGCAAGTCCAGAGGAGGTCACAAGGGTGTTCAGGGGCTGGAGCACCTTCCATACAAAGACAGGCTCAGAACATTGGGGCTGTTCAGCCTGGAGAAGGGAAGCTGCGTGGAGACCTCACAGCAGCTTCCAGTGTCTGAAGGGGGCTACAAGGATGCTGGAGAGGGACTCTTCATCAGGGACTGTAGCGATAGGATAAGGGGTGATGGGTTCAAACTGAAACAGGGGAAGTTTAGGTTGGATGTGAGGAAGAAGTTCTTTACTGTGAGGGTGGTAAAACACTGGCACAGGTTACCCAAAGAAGTGGTAAATGCTCCATCTCTGGCAGTGTTCAAGGCCAGGTTGGAAGGAACCTTGGAGACATGGTCTAGTGAAGCGTTTCTGCCCACTACAGAAGGCTTGAAGTGGATGATCTTAAGGTCCTTTCCAACCCAAACCATTCTATGATTCTGCGTTTTAGTAATGGGGAAAATAGGCTTGCAGGCATACCTGTGACTTCTGAACATCAAACCTTGACTAAAGTCCAAATTACTCTGCCTTTATTCATTAAGCCATTGCACCAAAACCAGCTAGAAACCAGGCACAGAACTTCAGCTAACAGTAGAAGTCTTATAGTCACTCAAGGAAGAACAGGAAGGAGGAAATTAAAAGTAAAGAATAGACTGCAACCTTACAAATATAACCCTTTATGATTCAATTGTACAGCCCTTTCCTAGCGTAACACAGTACAAGTCTGGCTACTCAATTACTGAGTAATTACATCATTACAATTACAATTACATCTCTATTAACAAAAATGAAAGTGAAAGTAGCATTTATATTAAACTGTAGCTACAATGCAAATTTGTTGGAGAGTAAGCAAAGACATATATAACACACTTACTGGAATATGCGGCAGAGTGATTGTTACATCATCTCCTTTACCCACTTGGAGGTCCCCCTCACAAGATGTATCAATCGATGCTGGCTTAAAATCATCTAAAGAGGAAAACAATTGCAATTACATTTCTTAAAGTCTTCAGAAGTGTCATCCTGCCCTGCAAAGAGTTACTGCACATTACTGTGATTATAGGGAATGCTAAAATACATGCTAGCGTTTACAGCAGGGGTGGAATAACACACCAGTACAATGTGTGTGGCTCTGTGCCCCAGTCATATGACAATACAGATTCTGAACTTTCTTTTTAAAATGGAAATAAGGTTCTAGACCTTGCGTTAGAAGCCCAAAAGCAAACTTCTCCAAACCCCAGGCTCTGAGTGACACTGAATTTTGCAGGCAAGTGTAAAACTGTACCTCCCATCTCAAAAGAGTATCAACTTCAAGGCTGAGGGCTCTGCATGGCTCTTGCCAACTCCAAACCAGAGGACTTTCCCCGACAAAGACTAATTTAGTGATACCAACTCATTAAGTCTTCTTGATATTTCTGTCTATTTAACAGCTATCTTGCCTCCACACTACCTCCTCAAGGGTAGAGGCGACCTCATTCCTCACTTATGAGGAGAAGAAAAAGGCACCGATCTCACTTCAGTACGCTCCATGCTAGTCCAAAGCCACTACGGATAGAAAGCATGACTAAGGTGAGCCTCTACTGGCTTTAAACAAACACTGGTTTTAACTATTTTTGCTGCATTTTAAATGCAAAATGCTTTGTCTCCCAAACAAGGCACTCCGTTTAGGGTATTTATTTGAACTAAGAACATTTTGACGAGCATTTTCTGCTCATTATTCTGTTGTGCTGATGAGCCATAAAAAACCCCTCCAAACCCCCTATCGGAACCTGTAATACTTTGCCAGAGGATTTAGATAAAGTAAAATAAGTTCAGACAGATATAAGCTGGTTTGCTTTGTTTGTTTTTAAAATCAGTTTCCATCCAATTCTAGCATCTCTGGATATGGATAAAAGGAGGTACAATTATATTCACAATCAAGGCTTTTAATTACTGCATTAGTTAAGAAATTAGTATCTCAGAACAAATGTAAAAAATAATTCCACTATGAAAAGCACATCTGTAGAAAAAGAAAAAAAAAACCCCAAAAAAACCCCAAACCAATCAACAAACCTAAAAACCTCAACCCAAAACCAACCACCAAACCCCATCCTGCAATAAATTCTCATTAAGAAAATGTTAAAGTCTAATTGCATTTTAATTTGACAGCACTACAAACAGAATCAGGCACACTTGACTTAACCCTCATGCCTTGACTGCCAGAGCAAATCATACTTCACTTAATTTTCATCCAAGCAATCTATTTCTAGCTATTGTTTCCCACCTATTTCATGTGCAAGCTTGCCAAATAACACAAACCAGGTGCACAAGACCTAGGGTCTTTACCAAAAAGAGATCAAGAGTTTCAACAACGCAATCAGCAACTTAAGAAGTGTGATAGTGATATCAGCAAAATATAGTTACTCTAAACAAACACTTAACAAACCATTTTCTTTTGGTTAGCACACTAGATGTATGCGCTTGGCTAATCTTCCTGGATTCAGTGTCCCTCCAAACATACCCACAGTTCTTTCAAAAGTCAAATGTTTTTAAGATGTGTTTTACAGGGATAATCCAGTATTTCATAAACATTAGGGACAAAACATATATAGCCTAAGAAAATCCACTTACTGTAGTTTGTGTGAAAAAGATTATGGGAACAATATCATGCTCAGATCCCAGATAAATCAGCCCAGACTAACAGTTGCAAAAAACAAAATTATGACCAGGAAATGAAGAGATCTCACTTGAAAGTCATGGACACAGCACACAAGAAAGGTCTTATGAAACAAAACTGCATTCTTCTAGTTGCAGTCAGAAGAGCGTTGACTTTGCAACCCCTTAAGAAACTAATTATTGAAGCACTTTCAATTCTAGAAATCCAGTGTACGTCCATCTAGATATGGCTTGGGTTCAATTCATAAACCATTAGGCAACAACTTCATTCATTTCATAGTGTGGTTATTTAAAATTTTGATTTATAAATGGAGATTTCCTAGCATATTAGTGCTGGATAATACTGTCCAGTGTTATGTATAAACAGCTAAAGGTACCAAACATTGGTATGGTGTTCTTCAGCATTGTGGAATTACGGGGTGGAAACACACAAAACTTAAGTGCTAATCCACGAGACAGAATTTGATATTGAGCAAAACAGCTCTGCCTCAATCACTGACCATCCGCCGGAGTAACAGCTCAATGTAGAAAGCTGTTCTTTCAAGTCACGTTCAGGTGACTAGTATCACCAAAATCCTCAGTTGTAGTATATGAACACGGGCCATGAGACTGGGCCTAGGATTATGCATCATAAAGCAAAATCTCCTACTGTTAACTGTAAAAATTTCCCACCTTAACACAAAGCCACTGAAATACAAGTTCACTTACGGTTGGGGATTTACTACTTGTTTTAAATCCTGGATTCATTTAGAGGAAGAAAAAGCAATTTCTTCCCAAAGAATTCATGGACAGAGAGCGAGCTGCTCTTCTGAACTATTTTCTACCAAGAAATTAAACCTACCCGGTGCTAAACAGGACATGGAATAATATCCTGTATCTTTAAAAAACCCCACATATTCTTTCAGTTATTCAGAAACTTCATAATTGCCCAAGACTCCACCTCAGGATTTATCTGACACTTATTGGGCAGTACTGTGCGTGTCTGAGTGACTTCTGCTTGCTTTCCTCATTACAGCTGCTGCAGCTGGGACAGCCAGGCACAGGGCTGCCGGGATACGTGTTGCCTCATCACCAAACAGCCAGCTAAAAACCAGACTGCGGGTGTTGTAGCTGCTGACCAGCCTTTGGCGATTTGTCCTGCAACTGCCATTTAAAATAACACTACAGAAAACAGCAAGCCATTTTCCCTCATATTCCCTCCCCGAGGGAATTCGCTTCATGCTCCCAAGCGATTCACATACACCTCGTAACAAACTTGAGCTGCTCGTCTGCCCCGGCCTGTCTCGCTCGCACCGCCTCCCCACCAGCGCTCCCGCCCGACATCCACCTTCCCCATCTCCGCTCAGGCTGCCCGCCAGGGTCGGACGCCTCTGTGAGGACACAGCCGCGGGGATGGCGGGGAGGGAAGGCGGGCGCTGAGGGGGGACGAAGCCCCTGTGGTGGCGGTGCGAAGGCGGCGAGAAGCCGTGGTCGGGGAGCGACCCTCCGCATCGCGGAGGACCGGAGGCCCACGCAGACTAGCGGGGAGGGGACGGCCCTTAACCAGTAAGAAGCCGCGGCGGGACCGTGGGGGGAAGCCTTGGAGAGGATGATGGCGGGGAGCCGGACAGGTATTGCCGGCCCCTCCGGGGTGGCCAGGCGGGAAGGGGTGCGAGGAGCGGGGGTTCACCGGCAGGAGCAGTGAGTGCGGCAGAAGGAACCGCGCCGCCGGAGCACAGGGGAGGCAGCAGAGTGACGGGTGGCGGGGAGCGGGAGGAGAGAGGGGAGGAGGAGGAGATGGCAGCGGCGGGGCCCGACAGGAGGGAGACGGGGTGGTGCTCACAGCGGATGGTGTGGAAGAAGGCCTTGGGCCGCCGCTCGAAGCTCTCGCCTAGCTGCAGCGGGTGCTCCTCTTTGTCCAGCAGCGAGTTCGCCGAGCCGTTCATGGCCCCAGTTCCGTCCCCTTCTTGCCCAGCCGGTCCCTTCCTCTCCTCCGTGCGCTGCCGCCCGGTGCCCTTCCGGGGGCCGAGTGCAGCCGGGAAACTGCTCCGGGGCCGCCGGCGGCGGATACGGCGAGGTGAGGTGAGGCGGGACGCTGGGCCGACAAGGGCTCTTGGGCCGAGAAGAGCTGCTGTCCCCGCGGAGAGGACGCAGGTCCTGCAGGGGCGTCCCTGAGCGGAGAGGTGGGAGCCCGGCGCTCCACGCCCTCGGGAGGGAGGATAGGACAGGGTAGGGTAGCGCAGGGCTGCGTTGGGGGTCCTTTCCTCACGGGGTATTCCTCGCAGAATGCGGGGTCGGTCGCGGTCCCTCTGTTTCCGAGCTGTTGCCTGGAAACCGGTTGCCTTGTGAGGGCAGCGGGGGCTATTGCTTGTTTGCCGTATCGGGGTTGGACTGAACACCTTGAAAAGGCCCTTTGGCCTAAGCATAGGCTGTTAAAAACGTGTTTATCATCGTGCTAACTTCCTACCTCAGCGTTTTCTGAGCCTGAAAAGAGGTTGGATATTTTTTTTCGCTCCCAGCTTGGCCAATGGAGAGATACAAACACTGATCATGCCAGACCTGTAGTGGACTTTTTGCTGATTAAACTGTTATTTGGGAGATAACGCTCTTCTTGAGGAGACTTTCATTCAGGGGAACCTTTTCTCTGCAACCTTTTCCTGTTGTTTTTGAAGGAAAACGAGGGTGTCTGTGCCAGTGAAGCTGGACAAAATGTTGATAGTTCTTTATTTCATTTGCACGCGTTTGTGTTTTATGTTTGTATTTGTATCATGTAGATTTTATTTATTTATTTCTTGCGTTAGGGGATTGGGGTTTTTTTCTCATTTCCATTTTGGCAAAATGACACCGATGGTCCTGGGCACTGACATACGTGAGTAGCATGTGTTGGCCACTTGGGCTTCCCTGGGAGTCACTGGACAGTGCGGTATTTAATTCACATGTACAGATCCAGGATCTGCATGTTTGTGGCAAGGCAGGGTCAGCACTAGTTTAACATCAGAGATAAAATTTGGGTCCTTTCCCAGCACTTCATTGCTCCATTTTTGCTAACTTCTGAAAATAAACCCAGCTGTGATTGTTAAAACCGGTGTGGATCATCAGGAGGAGGCAGTGGAAGGAACGCTGGCACAGGCCTGCTATAGGCATTTTGGGCACAGTACTTGATTTGCTCTCTTGTTCAAGTGACATGGTGAGTTCTAAGTGCCAATGTTGTCACCAGCGTTTTCTCACAGAGGTGAGAGCAGGATGAAGAGATGCTAACATGAATACAGTTTGTTTCATAACTGTAATGGGACTTGCAATGTTACCTGTTATTATTTTTATGAGATGTTCCAACTGGGGTTAACAAGAAACAAAGCCCTTGCTTTCCTTTTAAAGTCGGTTTTAGTGAAAATAAGCTTAGAGCTGCACCATCTTCCTCTTGTTAAGTAGTTTTCTAGAACGCAGAGGGAAGCCGAGCAGTTTCTAAGTATCTTCCTTTGACATTAGTGAGATGTCATATGCAGTTTTTAGTTTAGATGGAGAACTTCAGAAATTAATTGAAATCTGGAGACGTTACAGTCCATCAGATAGGATAGATTGTAAAATCATAATAAGTGCACACTGTTACTATTTCTCTTTTCTTCTGCTTCTAGATCCCACCACAGTTTAGTGGCACACTGTTACTATTTCTCTTTTTCTTCTGCTTCTAGATCCCACCAAAGTTAAGTGATGGAAACATACACTAAAGAAAGAAAATCACCTGCGGGTGTTTGACATTCATATTTGTGTGAAAGGATCTAGGATGTTCCAAGAAAATACATCTGACAATTGCTTGAATACACTATCTGCTGAAGATAGTGCTTTCCAAAAAAGCGGACATAGTGCAAGAATCCTTAGCCCAGAAGAAGCTGAGAAATTGGCAAAAGATCAGGTTTTAGTGTCCGAGTTCAAACAGCTAAAACTAGAGAAAGAGGCACAGAAGAACTGGGATTTATTTTACAAAAGAAACAGCACCAACTTCTTCAAAGACAGACACTGGACAACAAGAGAGTTTGAAGAGTTAAAAGGCTGTCGGGAGGTGAGATCTATACACTTCCTCCTTAAAAGATGGAATTGATTGTTTCCAAATGATTTAACAATACTTAGAACAAAGCCATTAGAGTAAGACCTGTCACATGTTAAGTTTGCAATGCCCTGTGTACT
The DNA here is from genome assembly GCA_009867235.2 of Psittacus erithacus. NCBI lineage: Eukaryota > Metazoa > Chordata > Aves > Psittaciformes > Psittacidae > Psittacus > Psittacus erithacus. The sequence goes on along the minus strand of WYDI02014174.1, from coordinate 26,910 downwards.
TTCTCTTAGTATCAAAGATACCTCCTCAGAATCAGATGCATCAGTTTGGTTTCAGTATATAATTGAGCCACGCTGGATACTCAGAATAAAATCTGGAATGTTGTGTGCTAAATAGACAACTTGTCTCTCTCAGATGCAAGTTGATGCACTTCAGAATGCTACTTTAAAGAAAAGCATCCAGAATTACAAGCTAGCTGCAAAGCACAGTTAAGGGGAATAGCCAAATGTAGCTGGTGTTCATTATAGCTCAATGAAATGCAAGACAGAAATGATACAACAATCTGTTCATTACTTAAAGGCTAGATGACTAAAGAAGTACGTTAATATATTCTAAAAAGATTTGTAATTTTGCTGAAATCGAGATTTCTGTTTTGCAATGCCAGATTATCAAATGGATGCCTACTTTGGTTTTTGAATCAATGATAATTAAAATTGATTATAGCTTGTAAAATGCTGATTGAGCAGTGTCTCTGCTCATATGATGAGAAAAACAAAAATTATGTGCTTTCCTTTGGTTTTATTTCTCCCTAGTTTGCAGATCAGAAACTGACCATTCTGGAAGCAGGCTGCGGGGTTGGGAACTGCTTATTTCCACTCTTAGAAGAAGACCCGAATATTTTTGCATATGCCTGTGATTTCTCTCCTAGAGCTGTTGAGTATGTGAAGGTTGGTGTGATACTTGGAACTTCCTTTAGATTGTCTTTATAAGCTTCTGAAATTGCACGTACCTGGAATGACAGACTTCTCTTGCCTTCCTTTTTGTAAAAAAGATAGAGAATAGCTTGTACAAAAAAATGGAGACTGATCCGTTTCAGTGGATCTCCGATGCAAGAAACTGAATCACTGCTCAAGACCTAGTTTTTTAGCATCAAATTGCAGCATTATAGTAATGCACGTATATTGCTTGATGGATTTGCGAAGACTGTGGTTTTTGGGAGAATTACTATGTCTTTGCTGACTGTGCTGTACAAGCAAAATTTGATTGTGGCGGAAGCTTGCCCTTGATATTGTGGTGCTGTGAAAGTTACTGTTAAGGAAATTTGTAGCCTGATTAGAAATAGGTATGTTTCTACTTATTCATAGGTAGGTAGTACTCCAGTCTAAAGTTAAGTTTTCCAGCAAGGCTGGTGGGGACTTTGAGCTTTAAAAGTCATTTGGTTTATTAAGTTTGTAATCGCAGGTAAATTTCAATATATCTGTTATTTGAAATCATTCTCTTGTGGTACGTTTGTGACTAAGAGCCACAAGACACATACTGCATGTCTCATGAGAAGGATGGGAAGAAATGTATGTAGCGAACACGAGAGGAGAGCAGCTCCCCGAGTTGCCGCAGCTGCACTGCAAAATTAGGTTGGGCTGAGTGTATTCCCTTGGCTTTGGATGACTTCGTGGTATCTGCCTCCACAACTCTTGCTGAAGTTCTTTCCTGTCGAGACCAGATTTCCTTTCAACCAGCAAAATCATGGGTTAGAGCAGCCCGGCTGCAGGTTATGCGACATGAGCTGTTTACAGTCTACTTGTAGCTCAGGAGCTGTATTTTGATCACTTTGTATTACCAAAATTAGTTTAATAATATTTCTGTATTGTTAAAGAGTAGAAGCAGCAGTAAACCAGAAGTGTTACATTTTCTGAGTTGCTTTAGCACATGTTCCTTCTCAAGTTCCTGAGAACAGACTGTTCTACTAGTTAGTCTCACTGTTGTAGTAGGCAGCAAAGAATTTCTGATTGCGTTAGTCATGTGTTGGAAGTGAATGTTCTTTTGCCACCATGTTTTGTGCTGCTCTACTGACTCCTTTCTTCTTTTTTTTGTCTACTGACAAGTTTACTTTTTTTGCAAGGACAAATGCTGCTCATTTTCCGTGAAAGTATACTCTTTTCACTTCCCTAGAAAAATGCCTTATACAGTACTGAAAGATGTAAAGTGTTCCAGTGTGATCTTACCAAAGAGGATCTTCTAAAAAATATACCAGCAAATTCTGTGGATGTTGTCACACTTATATTTGTGCTTTCTGCCATTCATCCCGATAAAATGCATCTTGTCTTGAGGAACATTTACAAGGTAAAGTCAGCTGATTTTACAGCCTTTAAAACACTTTCCCGCTTTTTAGCTTGAAAGTACAGGTTTCTTCTGAGAAAATAACCCCTCTTGTAATGGTGATCTTTAATACTATATTTAATGGATGTATTTAGTTAGTTTTACAGGGTTTTTTTTCCTCTCTTGGTATTGTGAATTTGTTTGGATTCTGGCTGGCCTAATGTGTGCCATCAACAGAAAGATATTTTGCCTGTGATTTGGGCTCCTAGGTTGTGTGCTACAAATAATGTGTTGCAGAAATGTCTGTGCTGATAAGGTGTGAGTGACAGTGAACTGAAACTGACTTCCAGAAGATTCAGTGACTTGCAGTTAGGATGTTGTTGTTATTATTAAAGACACTTGATTGATCTGTGGTGATTTCGAAGTGGGGTGTTCGGAAATCAACAGTAATGTAGGGAGACTTATCTCCCTGGGCTGCCTTTGTTGGTCAATAGGGCAGGATAGGCCCATCCAGAGGGTGGTTTAAACAATCTGAATTGTGGTTGTTCTGAATTTCCCTGAGATATGATAATCTGACTGTAGAGGGGAATAGTCAACGTGTTTTTTGTTTATACATATGTGTGTATTGTTAGGGGGTTATATTATCAGCTACGCTGCTTGGTTTGAAAAGGGATTTTTGGTATCTCTCCAGATGTTTTCCAAAGTCAGGATTGGTTCTCAGTTCATGCACATGAAAAGGCTAATTATTGTTTTCTCTGTAAAGATGCCTGACTCATTTGACTAGCTTGTAGGTTTCTGCACAAATTTGCAAGTGGCAAATACTCCTTTTTTCCTCCAACAAATACAGCTAGTATTTGATGGGGTAGAAAAGTTGCATGCATCAAATGTCTAAAGTCAGCATGGCCAATGACCATGTATTTCTATGTACTAAACTCTTTATGGCTTTAGTTCTTTACCAAAGAGTAATTAAAAAAAAAACCCAAACCTGCAACCCATTTTCCTAAATTGTTCCTTTTTTATTTCTTACTATATTGCAGCATTTTTCTTTCTCACATGAAAAAAGAAATGTCATAGTAGTCTAACTTTTATTGTTAATCATTAAGTAAAATCAGGCGCTAGACTGTATACTACCCACCAAAGAAAATTCCCTGTTAAGACTTATTTTTTTATTGCTATACTGTATATTTTCTTCATTCCTCTGTGTTTAAAAGGGTATTGCAAAAAGCTTATTTAGCTAATCAGCACCTGAACAGGGACCTTGAACTATTTGTAGTCTACTGTTCATGTATTTAAGAGCGGACAGTCCAGTTTATATGCAACTTTTTTGTTGCAGAGGGAATGAATTGAGTATATACATCACTTATCGAAAGTGTTAGGATACCTTTTCTTAGTTATATATGTTTGTGTCTGTATATACAAGTGTGTATATATATGGCTAAATCCATTTATCTTATTAAAGCCTATATGTATTTTGTGACAGGTATTAAAACCAGGCAAGTGTGTGTTGTTCAGAGACTATGGACTATATGATCATGCAATGCTCAGGTTTAAATCTGGCAGCAAACTTGGGGAAAACTTTTATGTTAGACAAGATGGGACAAGATCTTTTTTTTTTACTGAAGGTAAGATATGCTGTAGAGTGCTTCATTTTCTGTGAATCTTCTATTTAAACTTGCTTCAGGGAGTTGCCACATGTCCTTGGCAGTTTTGTTTACCCAGATGAACTGTTAAATTGTGATGTATTTCCTTTGCCACCCTTTTTGGGAGGAAGAGGTTATCTAGACTGGCAGGACTTTTTTGGAGCAGTTTCTTGCTTAACAAGCTTTTTGTGTGTGCTTTAAGGCATTAAAGCCTTTCGTATGTGCCAAGAGAAGCAGTTTCTGACACTGCAGAATTTCATTTGGATTTGTTACCACATGGGAAAAATAATTCCACTCTTCCACTGTTTGAAAAATTATTATATTTGTAGAGGAAAGCATGGTTGTAATTTTGTGTTATGGAATATGTACAGTTTCCTCACAATGAGATTTTAATAGATCCACAATTAAGTGCTGTTTGCTTACACTTCATCGATGTGGGTCCTTCGCTTTATATGAGCGCCCTGTTTACAGCCAGTGCATGTGGCTTCATGTGTCTTAGGTTGTTACAAGCCTGCACTACCACCACTTTTGCAAGCTGTTTTGCTTGGGTTGATGTTTCTAAAGGAGATCTGTATTGATTTTTATTCAGCAGTCTGCCTGCATAGAACAGCTTGAAGTCTGAAGGCCTATCTGATTTTCATGCTGTAACACATAAGAACATATGCTTATATAAATGCTGACTAGTATTTTAAAAATAGCTTAATCATAATATTTCATCTTATTTTTTAAAATTCTTTTCCAGAGTTCTTGTCTGAGCTTTTCAAGGCTGAGGGATATGAGCAAGTGGTCAATGAATACGTGCGACGAGAAACTGTCAATAGGAAAGAAGACTTGCGTGTTCCAAGAGTTTTTCTTCAAAGCAAATTTCAGAAGCCTTTCAATAAGACAAGTTCTTGCTGATTAGCAACAACATTGCTTGTTTGAAATGGAAGCTGGCACATAGATTTTCCTTGTGTGTGTTCGTCTTTCTGGTAAACCAGAAATGACTGCATCATGTAAACCTCTCGTTGGTTTACATCCTCAGATATGAAATATGAATGCTATTTCTAATTCAAATCTAAGATGGTTTAGTGATGCAGGCAACCTGTTCAGTATCTATATTCCTGCTTCTGAAGTAAATCCTGTACAGCACTGGCAGAGGATCAGGTAGAGCACACTAAATATGATTAATTTTAAGCACTAGTTTACATTGGTTATTATAATTGTTTTTTCCATTTTTATTAAAAATATTTTTTAAATAAGTATCCTGCGTTTCCTATCACTTTACAGGGGTTTTGTGGCCTGTTTTATAATATTTCATCTGCTTTCAGTACTTGTAGGACTTCAGACTATAATGTCTCAGATACAGGAATGAAACTCAGTGAATGGTATAATGTAAGCTGCTTTGATATTTTAATAACGGTATCTTTTTAGTGTACTCAGCATTTAGATGCGTAAATGAATGTTTATATCCTAAATAAGATCCTAATTTATCTGATTTGTGCTTGACAGAAATTGTTAGAGGATCAGGTTGTCTTTATCCCCAATTAATTCCAGACGTTCTTCGTTGGATGAGCAGAAACAGTTGAAGTTTTGCAAGCCAGTTTCCCATTTGAAACAGAAATCAGTGAATCAGAAGTACTTTCTTTTATATCAGTCGTAGTCAGTTGCTTATTTCATGAGCAAAGGTCTTAATTCTGTTGCATCACTTATAGGGAAGATGTTGGTCTTTGCTGTTCCTGTTGCAAAAAGCCACTGTATTAACACTATAGCTCATAGCCTGCCACAGATTTAACTGCTTGAAAGAACTTCTTCCTTTCCCTTCAACAGCCCTTGTGCAGAACCTCTTTGTTTTTGGGGGATGCAATCATAAGGCCATGTGTGGATCTTTAACCTGCATTTTGCCACTCTTCAGCAGAGGAAGCTCAGAAGTATCCAGTCACTTGTGCAATAGGCTGCGCTGATCTTGTGTAATGTACGCACGTTGCAGCAAGGGAAATTCCAATGAAATACTAAGGGATTTGTAGGGGTTTTTTAATAATTTTCCTGTGTGTAAGGGGAGGTCAGACACTGGGGCAGGGCCCAGAGAGATCATGGAACCTTTGTCTTTGGGAATACTTGAAAATAAACGGGGCATGGCCTTGAGCAACCTGTGGCTTTATTTCAGGGTGGCCCTATTCTGAGTAGGGATTTCATTTCTTGCAGTATATATTAGTATATGATTGATTGACTCAGGCTGTCATTCCACTGGACTTGTGTTTTGGTAGATGACCCCGTGGTACACATCTGATGTGAGCCAGAGATCAGTATTTGCCTCTGTTTATGACAAACTAGCTGTAGGATGTGATGATTTTTTTCATCACTCCTAATGCTGGCACTGTAGGCATGGAGGGAAAGAAGAACTTTTCCAGCATACAGCCTAATGTTACAAAGTTAACCAGGTTTGTGGGGTATTTTATTTTATTTTATTTTATTGTATTTTATTTTATTATTTTATTTTATTTTATTTATTTTATTTTTTATCTTTTTCATGAATTTGAGCTGCCAGAGGTCTTATTCAGTTGATATGTTTATAAATAAATCTGCAGCAGATCATTGCTTTGCGTCAGGGCACCACAGTTGTTTTTCTGGTCTGATAGTGATGAGCGCCAAAGCTGGATTTATTGCATCATCAAACTTTAGCCTCAGAGGAAAAAGCAATAAAACCAAACAATTCTCTTAATGACTCTTTGAGAAGGGTTATTACATGACATGCCTTTTATGGAGGGTATTATCCTGGGTATTTATGCACTGCTGACCCCTCCCGCGCAACCCATTAGCACTTTCTGCCATACTAGTAATAAATATCTAGTAACATCTATAGTAAATTTTGGAATATGTTAAAAAGGGCTATAACATAATGGTGGCATTATTCTAATCATTTTGTGACTTTCCTCAGCAAATTGTTCATTTTCCATACAGCAGTTCTGCAATAACTGCACGTAGTCTGAGCTCTGTTGATTTTTAGTGGGGTTGAACCCTGAAATACCAAGTGCCTTACAGAACTGGGTGTTTGGTCGTGTCAGAGTTTACAGCACATAAATGAGACTGAAGAATTGCTTCGCGTGACGCCTCTTCACTTTGTCATGTGATTGTCAGCCTATGCAAAGGCAAGTGCGCTGAACTGGACATCCTCAAATGGAAATGAAACATAGGCAAGGATTAAAAATATTAGTTAGGAAATTTGAGTCAACCCAATAGACATAGTTGCAGACAGGAATTGACTTCATTTTTACACTGGACTATTGCCTGAACAATAATACATCTTTTTGTGGCTGGCTGTAATTTCAATGTTTCTGTGTATTTCTGCTTGAGGAACTACTGTCACTTTTTGCTTAGCAGCACATTAAATGGAGAGCAGTGTTTCTAATTATTTCTCATACAGTCTCATTTCCAGCCAGACCTGGAAAATAAAGTAGCATGCGTTACTGCCCCTGCCAGAAAGGCCTTCAGCTGTAACTGTCCTAAAGGAGATGTTATGCTGAGATGAATAGCCAGAAAGCTTTATTAAGTCTCTTTTCCTCTTGCTTCCATGATCTCTGAATCATTGCAAGGTTTTGTAACTGTGGTAAAGCTCGAGGAAGTTGAGTCAGCTTTAAGAAATCCTTGCCTCATCATGTGAGACACAATAACTGGTGGGGTGCATGTGGCTGTTGTAGTGCTGAGTAAAGCAGATATATCCCCCCTAACCCTTCGGCTTTACCAAGCTCATGTAAGCTTACCAGAGATAGCACATGCCAAGGATACCTTTACCTAGTATCCTTACTTGAAGAACTGTCCTTAGGGAGAAGTGGTAATCAGGGTAAATAAGGACTTGAAAAAAAATACACATACACTGAATCATGCTCGCCTTGCACAAACAAGCTACTATGTGTGCTGTGACTGCGTTCGCTGATGTTTAATAAAATATGAGCTCTGGTTAAAGCTCTTCCTGCAGTAAGGGAATCCTCAATGTAATTTTCCTCAATGTAATTTGAGGACGTGCAGGATTTGTCAGCTGTTTTCATTGAATTTACAGAAATATGGTTTTGAGTCTCCTAACATTTCATGTCCTATACTCTTCAGTCAGATTTGTTTGATGTTGTCCAGTGTGTTTGGCAACAAGCTAAGACCCGACAGAAATCCACACATGTATTGTGTACATACTGTATGCATGGGTTTCTTTCATTAGAAATAGGGGCTACTGAGAAAAATCCATTTGAACTTTAAAATAGTGGGATAACAATAAAATAGCCAAAAAGCTATTTCTACGCATCTTCCAGGTACCCAAAGATTTCTTGTGTTCCAAAGGCAGAATATTTAAGCATTTAATACAACACTATCCTCATGGTTGATTGTACATCATTTCTATGAAACAAAGCCCTATAAAAATGGGACCTGAAACTCTAGCATCTGTAAGTACCAGCAGTCAACTGTAAAGCACGCAGCTGTGGTCTCATAGGAGAAAACGGTTACATGACATCTGAAAGGTCATTTATAGGCCTAACTGATGTTATTTTCTTTCTTGATCTGTTGTATGGTTTATACATCTGCATATATTGAGAGCTAAAAATTGCCAATTAGGAAGTGTTTTACTGGGAGAGTTATTTTAAAATATATTTGGAGTGGATATCAGTGTAAGCATCAGTATGTGAAGGAAAAAAGGTAAGATTATGTTTCTGCTTTCTGAGTTTCACAGACCATGGATGACATGTGATTTAGTAAGTTGTTCATCTAAAAGGTGACTATAGAAACGAAAGCCTGCAGCTTCCGAAACCAGACTGCTGTTACAGCCAGGCAGAAGGGTGACATCTGTATGTGTATGAAATCAGTAATTCACGCAAGACTATCTGGGCGGCAGAATTTAATATTGGAGAGGTAGTGTTAAGATGCAGTTAGTGAAAATAGGTCTTTGTTTATGGATTGTTACCTCCAATAAGGTTCTTGCCCAATGGGCACCCCCATGGGGGAGAGGACAGGTTCAGCCCGTTGACTGATCCCAGGAGTTACAATGAAGCCTTCCCTGCTTTCCCTTTCCTAATTTCACGTATTCATACAATTTGATTCAGGTCAGGAACTCCCCGTTACCCTCCCACCATGTACAGAGTGGGCAGTGAATTTGCATGAGGTTACATCATTTCCATTGAAAGGACACCCTAGTCATGTTTTGCTGACGCAGGAAGCTGTATGTTAAGCATGTCCATGTGCTTCCAGGATGTCCCGGTCTTTCATTAGAGGTTCATTAGCTCTGTTTCTTAACCTGCCTCCTCTCCCGCTCTCAGTTCTTTGTTTAGCAGTGCTGTTCCTCCTGATCTTGTAGGAAGCCCTTGGCTCTGTCCAGGCTTTTCCATGGTTTCACACACGTTTCCATTTTTATCTCCGTGCCTATGGAGTTGGAGTTGCTCCAGTCACACACACTGTTACGGGTCGGTGTAAGATCCGCTATGCAGTTCATCAGGACATGGTGCCTTCACATTCCCACTCCTGCAGGGACTGTAACAGAGCCTGGCTGCCCGGCTTTTGCTCCACTCCACCCTCTAGTCAGTGTCTCTCAGCATATGCCAAGGTTGCAGGGCTGCCTAGGGAACTCTCACCAGATAAATTCTGTGCATCCAACTGCATCGACCCTCAGAGTAGCAGCTGCATTTTACCCCAAGGTTTCCTTAGTGCTACAGTAAGGGCGGCTGTGAACTTGGGGGGGGGCTGGCTCTGTAATATCCCCCCTTTTCCCACAGGGCACAAATACAATGAATGTTCTGTTCTATTTGTTTTATTAGCAAAGTAAATGTCACAGGAACATAAAAATACTTCGAAGCTGCAACGGTGGCATTATTCATATTTAAATACCAAACAGAACTGAAGATGTGTGATGCCAGACTTTGCTCCAGGGACATTCAAATGGGTTTGTAGCGCAGGTAGCAGTAGTGTAAAATGCCTGTTACTGTGATGATAAAGCTTTCTTTCATGTAGCCTTTTAGAGAGTTGAGAATATGTGACTGCTGACTGCATTCACAAATGAGTCAAGTATGAGTCATAAATATGAGTAAAGTATGAGAAAATTCACCTTTGTGTCTTGATTTGACATTTCTCGAAGCTTTTGACGTTATATATCCTTACTTCAGCTAAGTTTTTATTGCTATAGATTTTTATGGTGCACATGCTAAATATTACAGGATGTGGAAAGAAATGAAATGTGCTGAAATGATAGAATGCGCAGGACTACAGGTGAGTCTCTGAAACCAGGGTGAATGGAGCCCAAGTGTCAAGTTCAGCATACAGCATCTTCCAGAGAGGATTCTTTTGAACAAACCCCTTTAAAAATGTTCACTGCATGCTTGTTGTGGCCGTATCTGGAAACCTATGAGTGGGACACCATTTTTCTGGATGCTGTAGACACAGAGACACAGAGACAATCTCTGTCCTAAAATCTGTAACCATTCAGTTAAGCAAGATGGGTAAGAAGAGGAAGGACAGACATCCTATTTGTGATACAACACAGGGATTAATATTTTCCCTACTTCAAGTTTAAAGTACTGTAAACATGAGGCTGAAGAAATTATTTCCCATACTGTGGTTCAGTATCTAAATAGCAAGGCATCTAGCTGCAGAGCAGATCCTTTGTTAATGAGAGATACTAGCTCTGATGGAGGAAAATGTGGATCCTGAATGTCTTGTCACTGCAATTTGAAAGACAAAAGTAACATTTCTAACCCTGCTGCTGTTTTCCTGAGTGATTTCAAGCCTTGCCTCCCACTTTCTGCCCTGTAGGGAAGTGGGAAGAATCTTGGAGTGAAGCATGGTACATAAGAAACCAATAGCTATGTTTGCTGTGAGTTGTAAGTCATCTTATTTTCCTATTGTTACAACCACCAAGTTTTCCGAAGTCTAGGAGATGAAGAGGTAACCGCAATGCATCCTTGAAAAGGAAAAGATTGGGTAAAAGGGTAACGCTGAAAGGTACTTTCCCAGATTGCAAATGGACATGGTAAAAGGCTCATTCTGTCAAAGCAAACGGGAAAGCTTCATCTGACTTCCTTGAGACATGTTGCAGCTCCAAGATGGCAAAGGGACTCGCACATCCTGAGCTGGGTGACAGAGGTGGGGAGCTGGCTGAAGTCCCAGTAATGCAGAAGCAAAGGGTTAATGTCCTCCTGCTCCACCTAGACGTACACAGGTCTATGATGCCAAATGGGTTCCACCCAAGAGCGCTGAAGGAGCTGGCAGAGGAGCTGCCTAAGTCACTCTCCATTTCTCAGCAGTCTTGGTCTAGTGGGGAGGTCCCAGAGGACTGGAAGTCCTAGTCCTAGGGTAACAGTTGGACTTGATCTTAAAGGTCTTTTTCAGCCTAATTGATTCTATGATTTTAGGATGAGAGATTGAATGCATCCCTCCCCTTGCTGACCCTAGATGTTGGGGAAAGAGGATCCACTGATACAGTCAAACCTGGTAATAAAACCCAATGAAGCAGGTACTCAAAGTCCATGAGATACGAAATCAGTATTTTTGTTTCAAGCAGAAGCATTTCAGTTACAATTGCACGGTGCCAGGAGCAGACGTGGTAGTGAAAATGGTAGAATGTTACAGGAAGTTGCAGTGCTGCTCTTCACCTAAACTCTTCTGTTTTTCCAGTCTGTTCCTGATAGAACACTGCAAATCCAACCCTTGTGGAGCCCATAGGGAGGCTGGAGAGTTTGTGATGCCTGTGTTTGGCAGGTGCTGGATTTATAGTATCAACCCCCCATGTTCAATAACTTTAATGGAGCCTTGTCCTCCACTGCTGCTTGAAGCCCAGGCACAGAAAAAATGCAGGGTTTAAAAAAGAAACTGACCTAAAAAAGGAAGGAGTTTGTCAAACACTGTTGGTTAGCAAAGTCTGTGGCTGACACGATGTGTATTTCTTGAGTAAGGCTAACACTAGGTATTGTTTGCAACGCAGTGTAAAAGGAAAAGCTTCTCTTACCATCAGCTGTACTGTGAAATACCTTTCTTCTCTATAGACTGTCCCTACTTTACCAAGCTCTCATCTGGCCTGGAGGCTTATTATATGCCTAAATACAGAGACCTTATAATGAAGTTACTTATTTGTGCAAAAGCTGGATTTTTTTCCCCTCTACCGTGCTGCGTAGGTGCAGTTTGACTGAAAAGGGTGGGTTTTAGTTTGGTTAAAAAGGAAGGGTGTTTAGGATTTTGTTCACAAGATGGCACTAGCCACTAACCAGCTCTGTCTTCCTTTTAACGCTAGCACTGATTGTCTGCATCTTGAACACAGTGGCAGGAAAAGCTGGTAATGACTAAACACAGACAAGTCAGCTAGAATCTTATATGCCGTTAACTCCTCTTTTTGTATACTTACATAGCTCTTGCATCTTGAAGAAAGCAAGCAAAAGGTTTTGGACATCTTTAATGAACTACAGTTCATTACAATCTCAGAGATACTTGTTATTCAAAGGGAATGTTCTTAGCGCGGTGGGAGGGAAAGTGAAATACTATTACTGTTAATGGCAGCTGGGATCCTGATTGCCTCTATCCACGAGGCAATAATTTGTCGCATTGACAATTTGCAGTTTCTGTTTAATTTGAGTCCCACTAAACTGTTACCTTAGAAACTGCAGTGGTTTAAGATACAGACTGAAAAATGCACTGCCTTAATACTGTATCTTTTTAACTCCTCACAAATATTAGACAAACTTCTGTTTATATGAACTGCTCCCATTTTCTTGCCATTTCTTTTGTTTTATAGGTAAGCTGCCTTCCAGTTGAGCAGCCATTCAAGCAGAGCTGTGTACGATACGGATGACCAGAAGGCTGTATCTTTCTCATTAATCATTGTCTGAAGTCAGCTCTAGTTTAGTTTGCCATTTTACAGTTTCTCCTGCTTTAGTAATCCCCATTTGGTTTCCAGCAAGCCCTTTTCATTTCAAGGGAAAGAGGAAGGATAGAATAAAATTACATTTACATCTTGCTGGCATCGTATCTTGCTTTAAACACTGTGTGTTTCATATAATCCATTACCACTAATAAGCTGCATGTAACATTGCCTCAACCGTATTTTATGCAACAGTAATTCTTTTGGATATGAAATATTTGAATTAGTGCAAATGCTAATTATCTGCCAGTTCAGAAACCCGTTTGTCTTTCTTACACTTTCCCTTCTCTTTATTTAGGACTGCCTTATCCTTGCTTTTTGCACAAGTGAAGGGGATCTGTGAGTCCCAAACTTAGGAGGCCCATGGAAAGGCTTCTTTGTAGTGAAATCTGTCACCAAGCGAAGCACAGAGGCTGATTTCTCAATGGTTTCTTCCCAGCAACTCGGCCATAGGCAGAAATGGAGCAGGCTGAGAGCTGCCTTTTCCTGCTTCCCAGGACTGCGGTGACTGGGGCTAAACAGGTATGTTCAGCCCAGGAGGAGTGTTGCAAAGGGCTCTCCTCCCACAGGCAACGTCTTCTTTCCCAGCCTCTCTCCAAGCAGCCCTGTCTGTCTGCTAAGTCATCTTGTGGGCTTTCTTGCTCAGAGCCTTCTCAGTTATCACCAAGGGGGCTGATCCTGCAAAATGCTGAGTTCTGCCATCCATTTCTACTGACTTCCACGGGGGGATCACAGCATCCCTCGTGTTTGGGCCTTGAGTCATTTCAAGAAAAGGTTTCTTTGATGGGGAACTGTGATAGGGGTTGACAAGTGACTATTAATAGTGTGGTACTGGAGTCCTAGCACGTTGTATTATTCTTCCTTCCCAGTACACCAAATTTATCCTGATTTCCGCTGGGTAGAAGTTGTATCTGGCCTACCACTTCCTCTCTAAATGGCCAGTGATCAAAAAGAAAAATGTCATTGTCATATAACATTCATGTGTGCGTACAGGCTGAGAGAGCAGCAGACCCAGAGACAGTGCCAGCTGAGAGCATACTGGTGTAGTCGGGTAGGACAAGAAGTCTTCCCTTTCTGGTTAACACAGGCTGCTGGGGTTTCACAGAGCCCTGGGTCTGTGAAGTTTAGGTCAGGATTGTGTTCAGCCTTGGCATCTCTTTTTGGTAGACATTGAAACAGCAATGGAGCAGGGATGTTGAGCTATGCCCTGGACTGTAGTGTTGCTGTTGGCAGGTTGGTCTGTGTCACTGCCTGTGGCTCTAAGGAGCAGTGGCCAATTCACAGCAGAGAAGGATGAGGCTGGATGCTTGCAGGTAAGGAAGGTGCTCAGAGCCAACAGCCATACAGGCTGCAGGAGTGGTACTAAAACTGGCATCTGTCCTTTGTTGGATGATCCTGACATGCATGTACCATTGGATAAAGCTGCATCCAATACACAGCGAGATACAGCACCATACACACAGCCTTCCTGCTCCCCACCCCTCCAGCATTCTCTAGCACCAGCCAAGGCAGTAGAATCACTCAGACAATTCGTATCCAGGATGCGCAATGCTTTGCTCAAGTCCCAGCATCATGGTCTCATTTTTCCGCCACATTCCCAGCGTGAAACTGGGAATAAAATGCATCCAGAGGCCTACAGAGTGGTCGCTCCCTCCTCTCTTCACAGAAGCTGAATGGAAGCACGTCTGTTCTATGTTGGAACTAATCGGTGGTCACAGCTGCCCCCAGGACTGTGCTGGAGCATTGTACCCCTGAGCAACTGTGGCACAAGCCATTGGAATTGGATGTGGTGCTGTGTGGTGGCTTGTGTTGTGCCAGGCTAAGCAATTAGGGCTTGTCCACTAAATAAAGCACACTGGCCAGGCTTCTTCGCAGTGTATGACTGTTGTATGGCAGGTGGTACATGGAGTATAATGGACTAAGAAAATATTCTGAGTGGGGAAAATGTCACAGCTAAAAATGCCACCATAGCTGATGTTCTCTGGAAAGGCAGAAGCCAACTAAAGAAGCCTTTAATGCAGACAGTGGGTACCAGCAAGAATGAAGGCAGTCCTGAGCCTTCACACACACACACTGTGAATCAGTCGACGTCTCCCAGATGTTTGAAGCTTCGGCCTCCATGGCATTAACCAAATAAAGATGAGGGGGGAGGATAGGTTTTGTTTTGTTGTTAACATGGGAAGACAGAATGAAAATGCAAACTGAGGCACCAGCCTTTCCATCAGGGGAGTTAACGTAGTCCCCGATGAATTGTCATACTCTGACTGGGATCTGGGACAAAGCAATCAGAGAACGATTATTACTAGAGAACACAAAACTGACCAGTTATAACAAGCAATTGTAATTTGCGAAGCAGAGGAAAGAAAACAGGTTATGAAATGTATGAAGGCTGAACAACTGTCCAATACAATAGACTACAAGTAAGGAGCTCTAACGCAGAAAGGGATGCCCGAGCTCAAAACTGGATTCTCAAGAAACAAAACGGGATGATGCAGAGACTCTGGCAAACATTGTGAGCCAAGACAATGCAGCATTTGAAAGGATGATACAAGAACAGCTGCGGGTTGTATTATTTGCTAGTGTCAGCAGTGAGTAGAGGTTGGATTGGAGGACAGTAAGCTTCAGGAAGAAAGGAAAAGTGGATAATGCTTGAGCTATATAGATAACCTCACTTAAAGCAAATGGGACACGCGTTAGCAATGCGTTAGCCAGTGGGACGAAAAGTGATGCATCAGAAATGAGAATGTCAACACTGAAACAGTGTTGATAAGGCTGAAGAGAAACGGATAAAGCCTGAGTGATGATGGTAAGAGATGTGAATTGACTCTCTTGATAAGTTGTGAGTGGGCACTGTTTGAGTTTGCTGGGAGCGGGAGTGGAGAGGACTGTGAGTTGCTATGGGAATCTGGGACTTATCTTGATGCTGACCTTACCCGGGCAGGAAGACAAGTGATACAAGCTACCACATAACTAGCATTTGCCATTTGTATGTGATAAACATTTCCTTCCCTCTCTAGTTTTGTTGCCTTTAGATTTGCAAATGTTTGGGGCCAGGTTTGACTTCCTGTTGGTTTATGTGGTACTTAGAACAGTGGAACCCAAATTTGGGCTGCAACTGCCAGTATTTAGTGACCTCTATTCTTATTTATCATTTATAGATGAGAAGCTCTACTTGTAAATGCTCTGGCAAAAGCACTGCTGCCTCCATTGGTTCCAGTTCCTGCTGTGCCCCATTTGCAAAGAGGATGTGTTGGAGGAAATTGCTTTATACCCAACATGGGGTTAATTGCTCCTTATTATTCCCTTATTCAACATCTCCTTGTTTTTGCTTTTGATTTCTCCTTTTTCTATTAAGTACTGACAAAAATGTTGACAATTCAGATTATTTCGCTTTTACAAGCAGTAACAGCCTTCTCTGACTAGTGAGCTCAGTTCCATGTCACTCTTCACATACAGTTATGCAGAGTACGTCCCCAAACGTCTTCCCCTCAGCTATTTGTTCCCGTCTCAGAGTATGTCCCCAAACATCTTCCCGTCAGCTATTTGTTCCCATCTCAGCAAGCTCTTAGGCTACTAAAGATCCTAAATTGCTTTCATTGGTCTGTGAGCCTATATGTAATACAGCCTGGTTTGTGGGGCTGCACAGAAAGAGAGGAAACCTCTTTCATTGTAAGCTTATGTTCTAATCGCTTTCAGCCAAGAGCTTTTTGCAGATATTTCTGCAGAGAAAGCACCAGTTCTTTGCAGTGCCAGGACCTGTGCCTAGTCCCAATTTGAGTAATGTTCCCTTGAGAAAGTAAGGGTGAGAGGAGGAGGAGCCCAGCTGAAGCCAAGTGAGAGATTTGGGGATGAGCTTCAGCTGTTTGGCAAAACAGAGAAGCCTGTTTGAGTGATGGGCTCAGGCATGTATGAGAAAAAGCACACAAACTGCTGGGCTTCTGCTTCAGTTCCAGAACACAGGGCCTTGTAATCACCGGAGAAGCATAGGCAGAGCTAATTATTACCTAGAGAGTTGCTTCAGAGGAGAATCCTGATTATAACTGAGACAAAAGTCAACAGGGGTGCAAGATAACCTGAGTGCTATTGCTAGCTGTCCTCTTAGTTTATTCCTAAGAGATACCTGGCCAATGTAAATCCCACTGGCCTAACTTAAAGCTAGCTAGCAAATGGATGGTAGTGCCTTACACACACAAAATTTGTTTGGAGACACTTAAATAGCAGCTCCTGTTTCCTGGGGCTGGGGACTCAAGCAGCAGAGAGTGATGGGCCAGGCTTACTAACAGGTGAGTATCACTGAGGTTGCATAGCGAGATTACCTATAACTAAGTGGCTGCCAGCTCTGCCACCCTGGAAGGATATGGACAAGGGAGGAAAGGTTGGGTTAAGCAGCTCTGAAGGAATTTTGGCCACTCTCACAGTCTGTTAGGGACATGAAAAAGGGACCAGAGGAAATCTGGCTCTGGTTTTCCTTCAGGCTGGAGTTTCTTGGCTGCGTTTCCTTGTTCTCAGCTCTGTGGTTCTCTGTGCTGCAGGCAGTCTGAGGTGCCTCCCTTCTTGTTTTCCCAAGCATTTCTAGCTGGCTCAAGGCTCTTGGTATAATATACCATGCAGCAGCATGAGGCTCAAATTCTTAGTCAATAGAAATAGTGAAGATTGCTCACTCAGCAAGACTTGGCTTTAGCTCTCAAGAAAGCTTTCATTGTCTTGCCCCGAGCTCCTTAGGTCCCTAACAAACAAAAGTTGTTCATCTGGCCTTAAAGTAGGGAACAAGCGCAGTACATGAAAGACAAAAACACGCTTTGAACACCATTAGAAGAGAAAATAAGCCAGGAGTATGGAAGTAAGGTTCTGTGTGCATCCTCAGCTCTCTGCTGTCTTTTCAATGTGCAGCCCACTTTCATTGCTTTCCTTTTTCTTTTGTCTTGGAGTCCTGGTTCAGGCTGTTGTATTACAAACTCAGTTCTTGTTCCTAGAAGTGCAATCTCACTTCCCAATCCTTTGAGTTACAGCGCTTGAAACTATGGCATAAATAAGATCGTAAGACCCCCAAAATGAGGCTCTTCTGCAAGTCTCTTTTAAGGCGTTTTGTGGGCAGGAGGAGGATTTGACAGGAGGAGATCTGGCTGCACTATGCAGAAGCTGCAGAATTCTCTTCCCCTCTCCCCCCCACCCCAGTTCTTGTAGAGGTGGGAAATGTTCCATGTTACCTGGAGCTGATGGAGGGGAACCTATTTGGGATGTCTTGATTTTAAAACTGAAGGACTTTCTGTATTTTAACTATTCCATGCAACTGTGCTGTGTTTCACTCGTGTCCCTCTTTGCTGCTTGTAGCTTTTAAAGGTGTCCTAGGTATAATGTACATAAAGCATACTCTGGATATGGCAGACAAGAATGAATGCATGTAATGACTTCTTACTTGCAGGATAGGAATCTAAGTCAGTAGGCATGTTGGAAATGCCTAGAAGAGCAACCTGCTCATCCGAAAAGCTACACAGAACTGCAGACTTGAAAGCAAACTGTCTGGCAGACAAAAGCAATCAGTGTCTTTGAACTGCTTGCTGACTTTTTATTGCTTGTCGGCCTGTGCGTTAAACAGCCATGAGACTCTTTTAATGCATCTTTTGGACTGAAATAACCTCAAATTTTGTTTAATTCTTTGCATTTATTTTCCCCCTTCAGGGCACACAGGTGTTTCTGTGCATGCTCATATTGCAATCTTCTATTGCGATGCTTGAGGCAGGGGTGGCAGCAGCAGCATCCTGGCTCTGGATCAGGCTGTGGCAAGCACAGGAGGAGATACCGGGCAGATCATACACTTGTTCTCCACCTCTGTTTTGAAAAAGGCATTGGGATGGCTCTGGCCAGCAGCCCTCCTGTTAGACCACATGGGATTGTGAAGCTGTCAGTTTAAAGTGCCTGTCTTAAACCCATGATTTAGTAAAAAGTATTTCAGTATGCTTTCTAAATCATTCCATTGTAAAGGATTCTTTCATTTCTAAGAATAACTTTACCTGGCTTAAAACCCCCAACAAACCCCACTGCTTCTTTTCTACTTTTCTCATTGTTAACTATAGAACAGAGCTTTCTCGAAGGAAGGGTTTCTATTTTTCGACTGAATAGAATCAATGGTCTTTGTTGTGAAATCAGACTGTAAATATGTAACTCCTGAAAGCTTAAAGTTTATCCCTTGCATGAGAAAGCAAATTCAGGCCAGGAGTCCAAACTTCAAAGTTTGTCTTTATATACATTTATCTCCAGTTCTAAAGATCGGGGTTGGGGAGAAGTAGGAGGATATGGACTAATACCACTTCAGAGGAGACTTCTAAGCTCTGAATTTGGGTTTCATCACCAATGTCCAAGTTCCTGAAGTTTTGCTTATTTTTAAGCCATTTCTTGACTTCGGCTGTAGTCCAATTATTATAGAATTAGCAAACACATTAAGCACACATCCGTTATCAGAGAGGTTTCATCAAAGCCTGATTACAGTAATCTTAAACATCAGATCCTGTAAGTACCTGTGAAGGCTGTAGAATCTGTGTTCATCAGGATAAAAAGCAGCATTCCTGTTTTGAAGAGAAATTGATCTGACTCCGCACACTTGGATACCAACTGGGAACAAGTTCTCACTGTAACAGCACAAGGAAGGGTGGGTGGAGGACTGCACGTCTCTTTCAAATAATACCCCTTTTACAGTCATGTTAATCTTACTGTCTGAATCACAGAATGTACAATATCTTGAACACAGGCTTTTGGGTGTGGGGAAAGTGCTCCTGAAAGCAAGCCGTAATGGATAGAATGGTGCTGTGCTGCTCTGCTCCAGCAATGAGATACTGTTATGTGTTAATGCAATGCATTTGTTATAGGTGAAGGTCAGTAGGCATGTGATATGCAGAATTTGTGGACCCATTTATGTATTTTTGGTAGAGAACCTGTTTCCTCCCAAAACAGCTGCAGTTGCTGGAATCCTGTGTAGATGGTATCATTAGCTTAAAAGGGGTTTAGAATGATGTTGCTGTTTCCCACGTGGGTGTAAGGACAGATCCATCTTTTAGATCCTGCATAAGACTCAGATATATGTGTCTCAGGAACGCTCTGCTGTGTTGCCTTCATCTCCAGCATCGTGTGTGACTGGGATGGAGGAGAGGCCACAGTGTATGGTGCAGATGGAGTAGGTTTTGGAGCCAAGGGACCGATTTTCTATCAGTCGCTTCATACCATGATCCTTCCTCCGTCCTGCAGTTGGGAGCTGACCTTGTGCCCTGCCATGTGATGCAACTGGTGCAGCCTTGAGTGTTAGACTGAAAGAAGATGGGAAAGGTCTTCACCTTTGTGCCTATGGGCTCAGACAGGCAAGCAAGCTATAGCATGTGGGTGGCTCTGCAGCCGTTGTCTGACAGCATATACATACTCAAGTCCATGGAGAAACATGGGGGAATTTGTGTTAACTTTGTCCTTTTTCTGGGTGTCTTTGTGTGTGCAAAGAGGATTAAACCACATTACGTCATGATTTTTGCATGTAGAGACTAAGTCATGACTAAACCCCTTGCTTCTTTAGTACAACATTGTCCCTGCTGCGAACAAGGCTGTGGGCAATCCATCTGACCCAAAGGAGGTTACTGTGCACCTTCACCCTTTGGGCTCTTCTGGCCTCTGTTCTGTAATGTTGGACTGGCTCTTCAGCTAGGGAAGGGGCAGAGCTCCCTTGAACTCAGTGGAGCTTTGCCAGCGTACGTGAGTGGTAGGTATGATGCATTATTGTTAGCATTCCCAGGGGGTGAGACGTGTCCAGATGCTGTTACAGTAGGCAGGGGAGAAGAAGCCACAGTTTTGTACTTAATCCGTATCTTTGTAATGCTGTGGTGGGGGGAAAAGATGAAGCAGCATCTTGCCTCCTCTCACTTCTGCTAGTATTTACTTATGGTTGTGACAAGCTGTCATTTTCTAGTTTGTGTGAAAAGTGGCAATTTCCCCTCCTCCCACTGCAACCTTGCTAGTGTATTTGCTGCATGCATATAGAGACTTGTGTTCATTTCCCTAGCAGATGTCACAGTGATTCACTACGAGATCTGCTTGGGGACTGTCCTCCAGGAAGGGGAGATGAATGTATTGGTATTTTCTATGAGTAGAAGGTGAAAGCTACTGTTCAATTAAATGCAGGCTCCTATTACTCAGACCTCCTTTCTTCCTCTTTTGCATCAAATTTACATGGTAAAAATCATTCTCTGCTGAGGAAGTGGCTCAAGAAGGTTTGGCATTCTTGTAGCAACAACCCAGGGCACTACTTGTCCCTTCAGAATACAAGTGAATTATATAGCTGCAGCAAAATGATACTGGAGCCCGATTTAAAAAGAATAGAAGGTGGTGATTAGCTGCTCACATTGCTGCTGCTATGCTATTATTTGATAGCTGTAAAATTGATGCGTGTGGCTGCGATACGCAGTCTCTGCTTTGTGCGTACACTTGATGCCTGTATGTTCTTCTAGGAGTTCCCAACTGCCTGCTGTCATCATCACTGTAAGTAGATGCTTATATAGCAATGCATCTCCAGCTGGCTCTTGACCAAGCTTTCTCAGGACTTGTGGAAATACCCCTTCTTTAATAAAGTTAATGCCAGTGGAGATTGCTGCCTTCAACCATTGTGATATGCTTGGCAAAAGGAAGTGCTGATTTCTCCCTCCGGAGGATTAGGCAGAGTTAAAGCTGCTCTGTCTGTGAAGATTAGCACACTGCTGGTGGTTGTTTTTCCTCCCCTTCCCCTCACTGAAGGAATGATTGCTCCAAAGGGTTGCCCACAAGGGGAGAGCTGTACTGCACACTGCCTGACATCTGCTTTGTTCCTTTCGCTCTCTCTGTATCTGAAAATCAATTTCATCTTCTGCTGTTTGCAGAGGGTGTTCCTGTGCGTGCATCCCACTGCGCATCCCCAGCACTGTGCAGCAGCAGTTGAAGGACTGATTGTGCCACTGCAGCTATTGTTTGACTGGGGCTCCCTCCCGGTCCTGCTCGCTGAGCCTGGGAAGCAGCGTGGATGCTGGATTTAGAGCAACTTTTGTCCCCGTGTGTAAGGGCTGCATTTGCACTCTTGGGAAATCTCAGAGACAAGCCTTCTGCATCCCCAGGGTGCTGAGCACACTGTGCCCTTGCTTGTGATGGTGGCCAAGGAGGCAGATCCACCTCCTTTCTGACAGGCTTGCTCTGTGTGTCGAACACGTTCCCGGCATATTTTGCAATATATGGATCCTTCCCCAAACAAGGGCTGGATGATCCTCACAACCTGCCAAACACAAATCCCTTCAGTACCTTCCTCCTTATCTGCATCTTTGCCGGCGACCATACTGATGTCCTGAGCCATTCAGTCCGCTTGCTGGCAACAAATCCCCTAGGAATCTTTTCCTTTCCTAGACACGGGGCCTGAACCCCTCTTTTTAACAAAAAGCAATGTGAAAGGTTTAGAGAAATAAGGGTACCTTTCAGATCAAATTCTGGGCCTGTAAAATCCCCCTGCCCTACCCAGGACCTGCCCCAGGTATTCATCATGCCTACCTTTTCCAGGGAATTCAGCCACTTTGCATTATGAGAGTGGCTTGTGCCTTGGCAGCTCATCAGAAGTGCTGCTGCAGGGGTGTATGTGTGGCTTCTGGTGCTAATAGCTCACTTGCAAGGAGTAACCCTGTGGGAAGGTAGGAAATGAAAAGATGCGAGAAAATTGATGGAAAGGCCAAAGGAGCTAAAAGGGAGTCTCAGGGGTCACATTTTAGATCAGAGGAACACAATCTGCAGCGTGGAGCGATTTGCGTTTGTGATAATGAAGGACAATCTGTCAGGCTCCCTGTGGTCCTCTTGGGCAGGGTTTTCTGCAGTGTCCTCCCTTATCGCTTCCTGCTGTTGTGGAGCTTGCTCCTGGGATAGGCACTGCCTGTTATTGCTGGGAAACGGCCTACACATCTGAGCTGGAAAAGTGCTGTTCTGATACAGTCACCAGCTGAGAATAAAGGAGTTGTCACCTTACCTCCTCATGTCAACAGAACAAGGAAAGCAAAACTATGAATGGCCTTTTGGGATGAAAGGGAGCAGATTTCTAATCCAATTCCCTGGCACACAGCAATCCTACGTACACCCCACGCTGTGCCTGGAGGGCATAGTGAGTTTTCTGACTGCTAGGAGACTCCCAAGGTGAAATAATTCACTTCTACCCCTAAGACCTCTTATTCAGTGAGATTGTAAAAGCGCCCTCACATTGGAAAGATTTCAGTGGGGCAGGATTCGCAGCACCCTATGTTAGTCTTTCCTGGGGCTCCAACGTGTTTTCTGTGGGGTAAGAGACTCGTCTGGTCTTGGGAGCATAAACATTCCTGCTGAAATCCTCCAGTCTCTGCAACAGGCAAGCAAACACGACTCCGAAATGGGGTTGAAATGGTGCAGCTGCATCAACTGGACAAACACGGATGTTGAGCCATAGCTAATGGCAGGTGCTATGGAACAGTTTATATATGAACAAAAGAAACCTGGTTTTGAAGGAATTTATTGCCATAATAAGAATGGGGTTTAGTTATGTACCTTGTGAAGAATTATGGGTTTCAGTTGTGTAACTTGTGCTATGGAAAACTTAGAGGGGTTTCTTTAAGGGCTACGCAGTAAGGCATGGCTCCTGAATACGTAATTTAGCTCCAATGAGAACCAGAGGAACAGAGCAACGATGAAGCGTGCTAAAAAGAAGAGTCCAGAACAAAAACTAAAACTAAGCTCCTGGAAGCTAAAAGGAAAAAGCTATTCCTGGGGTCTTGAATTTTGCCATAAGATTTTCACATGCTGTTTTGCAGACATTTGGCCTCTTTATGTCTTCATGGCTTTGTCTGAAAATGGATGTAACAATAGTACAGGTACAGGTCTACTCTCTGTCTCTTGCCCAAAGCTACTTTTGCTGGCATTCTCTGGTATAGCACTTGCTTTTGCCACCCAGGAGACACCATAGCTAGCCTTGCTTTGGGAACAGATTTTTGCTGGCATATTGAATTAATATTTTTAAGCCTAGGTCTGAAACTTGCTTGCATCTGCTGGTATAAAAGTCTGAAGCAGTTCAGCTATTAGTGAGACCAGAAGCAAGTAGTGCAGGTATCTGTAATCTGGTAGCTTCAGAGGTTTGTCCTTGTGCCTTCAGAGCTCTTCAGTTGATGGAGATCGGAACCACTCAGTGTCATAACACTCTGAAGACCCTCCCCATCCCCTCATCCTGCGTATCTCTGCTGTGTTTTCCAGACATAATGTCAGCCTGTAAAGGCTGTAAGGATATTCCCTACTCCTCACAAGTACCCCAAGCAGCGAGCAGCTTTGCTGTGCTGGGTCTTCTTGCTGCTGACTCTGTTTCTCCCTAGGTCTCTCAGGCAGTCCCAGCAGCCTCCGCTTTATGCCGCTTTGTCTGCATTGCTGAGGGGCTTGTGGGGAAGAGCTGATGAAAGGTGGGATGAGTGAAGGTCAGCCTGAGGATTTGTGTCTCGTCTGGGCTGTAATGCTGAGAGAGAGCCACTGAGATTGTGTTTTGGTGGGGAGAAGTTGGGGTGTGGGGAACTGAAAGAGAAATGGGATGAAACAGAGAAATGAAAGTTTTCAGCTGGGCAGAGTGAACAGCAGATTCTGCTTCTAACAGTGGGATTTCCAGGGCACAAAGTTGGGGAGATTGGAAGAAGGGAAAAAGAGAAATGAAGGACAAAGGAAAGACAGAAGCAATGGGTTAAATGATACTTGAGATGGTAGAAAAAAGGGGAAGGTGTTAAGACTGTGGGGAAAAAAAGAGGCTCAGCTTGGATAGTAAGGGAGAAGTAGACGAGACATAGTTGAGGAGTGGGCAGCAGAGGTGAGGGGGAGAGCCTGCAATCTGCATTGCGATCCAAAAGCACTTATTCAGCCCTTGGAGATGCGAGGCACTTGGTCTGCTGCTGCTGGCAGCAGGGCTGTCGCAGCAAGGCTTCAAAACATGCCCTGTGTGACTGATTTTGAACTGGAGCAAGTTTCACAGCCTTGCGGATGCCCTGGGCACCATGCTGGAGATGCAGGGCTGTGGCTCTGCAGCAGCATGCCCCTGCGGGTTGTGGCGTGGAGGAAGGCAGGAGAGGGAACGCAGATAATCACTACTTCTTATCCTGATATGTAAAGTTGGGTGCTAAACCAGAGTCTACTTCCCTCCTACACACAATGTGCTCAATCACTTGATTTTTATGCAATGGGAAGCACTGAATTGTATGATTCTGCCAGGCAGTGAGTAGAGGGCAGAAAATCTTTGCTGTTACTGGTAGTAACCAATCCAGTTCATAACCAGCCTGTATTTGTGCTTGAGATCACCCTGGCCCAGGTGCACCACCTCACACTTGGCCTTATTGAACTAACTTAACCTCACAAGCTTGTCAAGGTCCCTCTGGATCCCATCCCTTCCCTCCAGTGTGTCAGCTGCACCACGCAGCTTGGTATTGTGGGCAAACTTGCTGAGGCGCACTCCAGCACGATGCTGATGTACATGCTGTACAGGGTTGTTCCTTGGACACTCCTGGGGCTCTGGCTCCCTTTGCATGAGACAATGATTTCAGTTAAAACTGATTCATGGGGAAGAGAAGAAATTTGGCATGCAAACAATCTTCTGTCTCTTTTATTGATCTTAATGCGTACAGAATAGTCTCCCTCGCCCTTTTCAGTCAAATCTTTCCCTTAAGGCCATTTTTCTGTTTATGCCTTACTGATGTCTGTGGTGATGACTGATATATAACCTGTGCATTCCTCAGTGAGTTCTTTATGTATAAATCTTTCCGACATATTGGTTTGCTATGAAGTGATCATGGTGGCCTTGGGGCTCAATGTGAAGTTTCAGAGTCATGGAGAAAGGGGCCCATGTGTTCACACCATCTCTTGCACAGCACCGAGCTCTGCAGGCAGCTCTCCCAACATACAAATCCCACTGTTCGACTGAGGGAAGAAACAGCTTGCTCCACGTTGATGGTAGCAGATTGATGAATTTGGCTGGAAGTGTTTTGAGCTGTGACAATCATGGGGACTATTGTAGTGATAATGGGAGAACGGGGTCCTCATGCGGACATCACAAATTCCCTGGGGAGAGCACGGCTGTGGGGCAGCGTTTCTGTACCCCAGGCAGTGGGCAGTGCTTTGCATGATATTGCTGTGGGTCAGACCACATGGGCGTTGGAGAGTCATGGCATAGCTGCAGTAGCTGTGTTACATAGCCTTGCTTTCTACAAATGTTAAGCAACGACAGTGGGATTGCCAGCATTAACTCTTCCAGGTGCTGCTTTGTGTTTTCCCTGCCCTGTTAGGATGAGGATAACCTTGGTTATTTGACCACCACAGCACACCAGGGATGAGGGATGCTGGGGCTCTGGAGACCTCAGGCTGTGTGTACGCATTGAGTTCCCTTTATGAACAGCAGGGAGAGCAAAACCCTTGGCTATGACAGATATGGTTTGGGTTTTTCCCCCCTGTACGTGGTTTATTTAGCCGTGAGAAATGAAGATGTTGCAAATAACCCATCTGCGTTTCTTCAACACCTCCTCTGCTCCTTGATTATTTTAGTTTGTTGGTGTCACTTTGCATGTTTACGCTATTTCCAACTATTGGTGCCACTCTTCTTCCTCCCATCTTTTCCTTTTTCCTATTTTTTTACTGGTAGCTTTACCATGTTTGGAAGAGCTTGACTCTTTTCTTTTCCCTCCTTTTTTATCTTAGAAACATGGGGTTTTATCTTCTTGTGTGTTGCTGAGATATTTTTCCTCTCCAGTCCCACAAAGGAAGCTTTTTTACCACATCTAAGCTTTTGCTTTGATTTCTTGGTAACCTTTTGAGGAGCTTAACAAAAATGGTGTTAAATCAAAAGTGATACTTTTAAGGTAGAGTTATATTCCTCATCCATACGAAATGAGTAGTTGTCCACCCAGAGGGAGTGAGGAAGTGGTTCAGGGTGGTTGGTGTGATTTAAGGAAGGCCTTGCCTGAGCCAGTTGCCACTTGTTGCCTTGTTTTCCCTATGTGGGTAGCCTGGCCCATGTGCAGTGGTGGGACTGTCTTCTCTGTCTCTTGAGGAGGGAAAAGACAAAGAATCATGTTTTTCCTTTTTAATAATGAGGCAATGATCTGTTAGTTTCTCTCTGGGGTTACTGGGAGAAGGGAAGAGAAAGCAATTGTTCACAGTACTATTTATTCACTGCAGCCCACAGAAGGGCTTTTAGCTGTGGCCGAGGCCAGTGGGACAAAGCGGCGCTGGAGCTC
This sequence comes from Psittacus erithacus, assembly GCA_009867235.2. Lineage (NCBI taxonomy): Eukaryota > Metazoa > Chordata > Aves > Psittaciformes > Psittacidae > Psittacus > Psittacus erithacus. The sequence continues at coordinate 108 of WYDI02014174.1, read as the reverse complement.
ATTCCTGCTGTGCATTGCTAGTCAGAAGGGTTGCCCATTCTTCCTCTGTTAGTGTTTGGGTGCTGATTTGGGCACTGTCCCTGTGATTAAGAAGGCCCTAATCTGAAG
>WYDI02014173.1:0-23021 GCA_009867235.2 Psittacus erithacus | reverse complement strand
CAGGTTGGACAGAGCCTTGGGTGACATGGTTTAGTGTGAGGTGTCCCTGCCCATGACAGGGGGGTTGGAACTAGATGGTAGGGTCCTTTCCAACCCTAACTATTCTATGATTCTATGATTAGTTTAACAAGAATTAGAATTTGTTTATTTATGGTTCCAGGACCTGCCTTGGACAAAATATAAGTAATAATAGCAGGCATTACGAATAGAGAGAGGTCTGGCAGATTCTTGACAGAAAGGGAATCAAAGGATTAAATATTCAAATTCACCTATGTGATACAGCAAAGGTGGCTTGGATGCTTGTTTTTCTTGTTTTTTACAACACACTGAAGTGGTGGTAAATAGACTTAAAATTATATATAAAAAAGATGTTCCTGCATTTGTCTAATACCTTGGTTAATTATCTACTGACAGGGTATTAGACACCTATGGGAACTTGCACAACTTCCAGAGAGCCTTCAAAAGAAAAAACCCTTCAACATCTGTACTTTAGAACAGGTGAGATTTATTAACAGATGGGCATGTTACAGGCCCACTGGTTTACTACATGTTTTCTCAACTCTTCTGAAATTTTGGGTGTGCTCTTCAGTCAGAGAAGCATTAATGGGCTTTGATGACCAATGTTGTGGTATTATTGACTTTCACAGATCTTTAACCAAGGAACCTGGGAGCATATCCAACATCCTCCACAACCTATTTATTTACCAACCCACAAGAATAAGATATGTATTTGGCTAGATGTGGATCAGATACTTAGCCTGCAGGTATCAGCTCGTGCAAGTTTTGCTAGTGCAGCTGTAGGACTGAATTTCCTCCCAGATCATGCCTGTTTCCACACAGCTCTGCAGGGACACAGCCTGGCTTTCCATGTTGTCCCTGGTATGAACTCACACCCCCATGGTGAGCACAGCTCCTCTACAGGGACCTGTAGCCTCAAAAGGTTTGGAAAATAAAGTACAGATGTTCTGGTATGAACACGGTGAACTAGGCAGCAATGCCTGGGTGAGGCTCGCAGTGGAGTTTCTGCTTGGCTTTCTAGGGAGAAATGCCCTAATACCACACTATGGATCTGAATTCTGAACAACAGAAGGAAGCGCGATATTTTGCTGTCAACTGTTGCTTTACCATTAAAATACACAGCTTAACGCAGTTCCCATTTGATAAGGCTGTGGTTTTTAACTTGGTCAGTAGATGTCAGTGATACACACACACACACACTCACACACGGACAAATTTTTTTCAAGATAAAAACAGCACTCTTTCTCCTTGGGTTCAAGATACAGTGAGTGAAGGAGGGGAGAAGTAAATACATTTCAGAGGAAAAATGTTCCAAATGAACATTTGAGATTCCTGTGTCCTACCTGTGAATATGATAAAACAGCAAAACTGGATAGTAACAGTTTCAGGACTGACACACATAATTTCAGTTTGAATTCTGGAAACCTTTCATTCATTCTTTGTTAAAACATGAATCCTCACCTTTTCTTCCTCCCCACCCCACCTCCCACCCCCTGGCTATACAATTGAAAAGTATATTAGGCTATGTTAGGCTAATCCTAAATCTTTCTCTACTGAAAACTAGTTAAGGACTGGCTCATTGCATTTCAGCCTGTTTATAGTACACTCTATTAATAGTATGGTTCATTTAAATCATGCAGGCAAAACTGAACATCTCATTCAAGAATAATTACAACATGACTTTTTAATCCTCCAGCACCTTCATAGCTTCACAGCTTGCTGAATTGCTCCATAGTACTGCTAAACTTTTCAAGAATCAGCAGGCCAGCCCAAGAAGTCCTAGATGAATCATTTGACATCCCCTCGGTGCAAAGTGAAGCACCAGATAACAATGAACGTGCCAAATGCCAAACCATGATGCCTTGACAAATGCCTGAGAGCCTTCACCTCCTCCATGACTGCAGCTGAAAGTCCATCAGTTCTGAACCCCTTGCTGGTACCTCTTGTGCTTCCAAGACAGGGAAATAGAAGCACTTTGAGCTAATGCTGAGATAGACCCAGGCCCCAGATTGGGAAAAAGATTTCCAGCAAATGAAGATAATAAAGGGGGCAATTACCCATTATGAATAAAAGTATAATGCATATAGCTCAAAGAGGGAATTATTTGAGGGTGTTGGGGTTTTTAATTTGGTCAATGCAGAGGAAGTTTGTGAGATAATCACTATTTAAACTATCTTTGACCTAAAACCCATTTGTAGGTCCCACCTCAAGTTTAGATAGGGATATGAATGCTAAACCTCTAACCACAACTTCCTCATGCATAGCAGAGGCATTAGAAAAAGATACTTGCTTTTAGGAATTATTTCACGTCTTTTTTACATGACAACCTTGGCTGCCTGTGCTTCAGGTAACTACGTTTGTTAATTATATAAGGCATACAAGCCCCAAAGAAAGAGTTTTTTACACACATTAAGCCCAGCAATTGTTGTTGAAGCCCTGATACCTGAAAACTTTTCTTCTTTCCCCCAAGTAATTTAATAGAAGAGAGTAGCACTCACTACAAGCCTAGCATTTACTCCACAGAGTAAATCTGGCATCAGCATTAAAATATACGAGAGGCCTCCCATGGTATGCAGTGGATTACTATCAATTCATTTGCACTACTTTTGTGTTGAATACTTCCAAGTTATGAATACGTTAATCAAGAGGAAAGAAAAAGTTGATGTAAACTTGCTGTGCAAGTTCAATGCTTGTTTATTGTTTCATTTTTGCCTTTCACACATGACTCTCTCTTCCTGAAGTTCCTCAATGGCCTGAGTCTCCTTTACAGAAAGCATGTGTGTTTATGGGTTGGCACCATGGGAGAAGCTGGCATCAGAGGGAAAACATGATTATGAATTGGCACTGGGCAGACCTCAGATGCCTGGCTAGGCAAAAAAGGTACTTCAAAACCCTTGAGCTCAGCACTGAACATCTGACTGGCAGAAGCCACTATGCTGCCAGCTGTCTGAGTACATCTCCATTAGATCTTCCTGCTCTGGCTTTATTCCTAAGGGACCTTTCCACAAATGAATTGTCTTGCCAGTTTTATTTTCTAAATCCTGGCCCAATTGGGAACAGTAAAGGAAGATCAAGTTGGCTTAGAGACCTTGCAGCCTGCAAACGTTTGCAATACGCAAACCAGTAAAAAGAGCCAGTGAAAGTATTGACTTTTTTCTGTGAATAAGCCAACAAAACAGCCTTCCTGTGCTTGCTTAATCTTAAGTGGATTCCCTTTTTCTCTTCCTTCTCTGTCATTTTATAACTCCAGGACAGTAACCTGATTTTCATGTCAGTGGTATAATTTTTGAGGGGCAGGAGAGGGCACAAGACAAGACGATTGCTTAGTGTTGGCTGTTTAAAACTACAGGATAGAATTACTGCTGTGCTTCCCCCTCAGAATATTACATGATCACTTGAAGTGTTTAGAGAGCGATTTCTTGTTATTGTTTCTGAGTAACTCTTAGGCAACTGAGGGTGCAGAAAAGAGGACAAAACAGGAAAGCAAACAAAAATAGAACAAGAAACCTTGCCTGGAAACTGGTTATTCTACTACTGTATACTTTCTGCCTCTCTTGAGTATCTTTTGCAGATATTCATATTGATTGCATACTGCTAAACAGAAGGTCCATAAGTGATCAGGATCTTTGCTGTTAGTTAAGTAGACCCATAAAAATTAAAAGGCATGGCTTCCCCCTTCAAAACTATTTGACTCCCGCAGTGCTTTACCTTTATGACTAAGGTTACATTTGCCTGATGCAGCTATTTGCAGCAGCAATTATCCAAAGCTTTTGTCCTTAGTTCTGTAAGCTAACTAACTTTGTAAGCATTTCTATGCTGATAGTACCATACCAATGATACACATATGTCAGCATTTTTTACAACATCTGCCCTTTGCTATTTATGCTGTGCAATCAGCCATGTGGGTAATGAATACTGTTTCTTTCTACACATGGGTAACTGAATTGTTATAAAGCATGTGCCTTCCTCAGGCCTGTGCATCTAAATTTGCTGTGATTGCCCCAGTCCATTTGTGATTATGGTATTCAGACCAAGTGGAGCCATGCCCCTTGCTCACAGGAGCCATTACCTAGTTGTGCAAAGGACTGAGGGACTGAACAACCCAAAGCTGTTTAGAAATAGTATGTTATGTTCTGTGGTGTTTTGTTGGGGTTTTCTCCCCGCTAAAAAAAATGCAGAATGAGCAGAGAAAAAAACTGCAGCTCATCTTTTTTTTTAGAAGGTAAATATCTCACCATCTGGGAGATGGATAGATTGTGACAGTGAGAAGAAAGATTCTTTGCCAAATCCTCATCCGAATATTGTGCTGCAAAGCCTTATGCCTTCTTCCAAAATGGCCACCGTTGAAGCCAGAGCTGGTAGCAGTCAGTTTCAACTGATGGCTGCCTCTGGGCTAGACTTTTCTTTTGTTCACTACAAATGAAATGGGGCTGCAAACAGTTAGACTTGTGCTTATCTAGTCTACCTCTCCACACTCCAGGGTGGAGCAGGACATCTCTGGGCACTGCAGTTGTAAACTACAAGCCTCTAGGGTACTGCGTGAGGCAAGACATTTGCTGAACACTCCTTGCAATGTGTGCACAGCGCTAGGAAGAAAGGGATGACCCACTAGGGTATGGAAAGGAGGATGCTGAAAGGACAGGCGCCTCTGTCATGACCACAAGCGAAGTTGCACTTCCTGAGGAAGCAAGTTTTCTGCTCCATCCAGGCGTGCAGAACCTGCCCTAAACAAGACCTTCCAGACACTAAGTCACAAAATGGCACCAAGGCAAAATGGCCCTGCTGGAGTCCAGGTAGATTGAAATACCAGATCCTGCTGTAAACGTCGTGAGAGGAAGGTTGTTCAGCTTTGGTTTACATATCATTCTCCATGTAACTGTTGGAATAACCTTATGAGCACTCACTTCATTGTTCACAACAGTTTTCAGACAAGCTTTCAGCCCATTACCTTTCTCATCTGGGCCTTTCCTTATCTATTGCTATCACCTGAAATCTTAACAAAAAAAAATCCTGTAAAAGAATGTATGTTACAGATATATTAGACTCTTTTGGCAGTCATCCTTAAAGTTTAAGACAGAGAGATGGGTTTTTCCTTTTTCATGTTGGAAATCACCCTAGCTTTGTTGCTACAGAAATAAATTGTAACAGATGTCTCAGCACCCACATGAACCTACCAGAACATCACATCCAGGCACAGTGCAGAAGTTTCATGAAGGCTGGGAGCTGAGCAAGGGCTTTGGGCTTTTTTTTCAGTGGGTAATTACTTTAGGTAGAACAAGGCAAGACCCCTACCTCTTGCAGAAACAGCTGCTCATTTGTGGCGCTTCTACTTCTGGCCACCGTAGATGTGGTGTGCAGCCCCAATCAAACAAATTCAGCACAGCAGTGAAAACCAGACTTTTCCTACTGTGGATTGGGCAGCTAATAGCACCAGCTATTTTATTTATTTTCCCTGCATGTGTCATTGCTTATCTGCCAATAGGTACTATGAAGCACCTCAGGAGGTGCTGTGAGGCATGAGTAATCTCTGTAAAGCACTCCAAGGCACTTGACTGAAAGCTGGTAGGAAAGCATCACCCCTGGCTACCAGCAGAGCTGGGATCTATGCAAAAGCTTTGCTCTGGAAGCAGTAATTTCTGTATAATGACATGCCAATAGCCACTTATTATATCTCAGAGCGGCTAGCTCTACAAGTCACAGAGTGGCAATCCAACACGTGTTTGTACATGGAGACTTTATCAGCCATATCATCTCATATGGAAGCTGCAGGGCATAACACATGGCTGCTCTTCAGAGTGAATGAAGCTACAAGCAGCTAGACAGGGGATATTCCATAGCATGGAACGTCATGCTCAGTATATCAACTGAAGGGATTGGCTGGAAGCTGCTGATCACTGCTCAGGAACAGGCTGGGCATCAGTCAGCAGAAGGTGAGCATTGTTTCTCTTGGGGTTTATTCCTCTCACTTTTTATCTCCCTTCTAAGGATTATATTTATTGTTATTATATTTTTGCTTTATTTCAAACATGAAACTGTTCTTATCTCAACCTGCAGGTTTTACCTTTTTTCCGATTCTCTTCCCCATCCAAGCAAGGTGGGATGGAGGGGGGAAAGTGGGCGAGAAGCTGCATGGCCCTTAGTTGATGGCTGGGGTTAAACCACTACGTAAGAAAAGGCAGAGTGCCCTGGCAGAATGCCTGGACTGGATTAGCTTTGATAGGCCACTAGAGTTACTTCCTTGCAATTATACCATCAAGACCAACCTGTCATAGAGGAGGAAATGCAAAGACAAGCTTCCAAGGAAAAGGTCACTGTACTTGCCAGTAGCAAAGTCGGAAATAGGAAGAATACTCCCTTCTGTCACAACACTATAATTATTCTGAACAAAATTATGTTATGAGTGTCATTAGGACACTGGTGGGCAAAAATTACAACACTTAAAGGCAACAACTACTGGAATATAAAGTGGAGAAGTTATGGAAAAAAGTTTTCAGAGAGTGACAAGGATACTACAATTTTAAACATGGGTGAAACAGGAACCTGGGCAGGAACCGATCATACTTCTGAGAGCAGCATCAATATGAAAGAAAAATCTGCAAGAAAGGAAATTTTAGGTGCATGACTCATTTGGTACTCATTTCAGGCAGGGGAAATGACAGTCTGCAGTGAGAACTGGTCAGTCACCTCTCCAGCTCCACAGCAGTCCAAGATGTGAATACCACAACTGCAACTCATCAGGAGAGCCCAGGCCTCTGAAGAGATGTGGTTGCCCTGAGGCCCTGGAGGTGTAACTACTGCATTTGATGGACTCTGAATGATTTCCTGCTACTCCCCCATCTGGAACAGAGCCCAAAATACTCAGCATAACCTATGGTATGTGTCAGTATCATCAACTGAAAGTCAAGGGTGATTAGTATATGCAGCCAGGGATCCACAACTGAAATAAGCCAAACAGTGGCAGTAAATCTGTAGTAAATAAAAAAAGCAGAGCCAAAATACAGGGAAAAGGGGTACCCCCGCCTTCCCTCTCCTCAGAAGGAGGCCAAAAGCTGGTGCAGGTTTCTGTGAGGTTAAGGGGAACAGCTGGGTGTTAGTGAGCCCCTCTGACTCCTTTATTTCTAACTCAGCTCTTACTAGCATATTTTTAAGAGAGAAGAAAAGGCACATAAGAAAACCAAAGGAGAGTCTTATAGGGGCTTTTCTTGGTTTGGTTTGGTTTTAGGTCATCCAAGATGTTTCAGATTGTTCATGTGAGTGCAGAAAGTAGCAGAAAGGCTGCCACTCACAGAGAATGAAAAAGCTAAAGGCAGCAGCAAACACTGTTTTAATGAATGCAAAGTGTCCATGTGACAGGAAAGCCCTTAAATGTAAAGGGTTAATAATTACCTACAAATGAGTAATAAGAGAAAAAAACTCTGTGGTCTGGAATATTGAGTCCTCTCCTTTCATCCATCCTTCACATACTTAAAACTAATATGAATGATAGCTATTTTCTCTGTTAAGAAATTGGGAGTAAGGAAAGCAGCAGAATAGGGCATAACCCTTCAAGTCAGTGGAAAATGAACCAGGTCAGGTAAGAGACAATTGTTCTTCATGCCATGCCATGTTGATAACCCTGCAATTCAAAGTCCTATAGCATATGCTGTGAAATATTTTCATGTTTGTTCTGCAATTAGGGGCCTCTCAGGCCTCCCCTCTTCCAGAGTGCACCAGCATTCTCCCTATCCCAGAGCAGCTCGCATTTTCCTATGGTTTCTTCCCTTCATGTTAGCCAAAGTGATGGTGGGGCGAAACTGTCACCAGAATTTTCCTTAGCTGGCTGGGGAGAGAAGGAAGGTTTGACCAGGACAAGAGTTTGGACCAAGGATTGTTGGTCTAGACAGTCACTCTTTCCTATCTGTAGTTTAGCTAATATTCTACCACTGAACAAACAAAGCCATGCGACTGGTATGGAATTTTATCAGATGAGGAAATCACTAGCAAATGTATGTCTTTCCAAGGCTTCTCTTACCTGCTAAACTACTTTGAGGTTAGGAGGATGCATTTGTGTATCTTGCTTAATAAAGTATCTCCCACACCTGATCAGGAGTACTGAACAGCCCCCATGTTAATGGTGCTTTAATTATCTGCTTTTGAAGGGCAAAACAATCTACCACTAGCAGATACAAGAGGTTCTGAGAAACAGCCTGCTCCCCTTTCTTCTAACCTTTGCAGGAGGATATACAGAAAGATGCTAGATTTCTGCTTGGTGCTTTGATAGAAAAACAGTCTGGTTTTGTAAAAGCTTCATTTGCTGATTTGCTCCCTATTGCTTTGCTTCAAAAAGCAGGAAAGTGAGCTTTCCCATCAGTATTTTACAAAAGGGCTGGTGTTAACAGATATTACTGCAAGTAATGATCAATTTCTGAATTGCTTTGTGTGGCCTCAGACAGCTTATACAAGATAGAACACTATTTTCTTTAAAATAAAATCCGTATTGTTTCACACATGCATGAAGTATGATTTAAATTCCAGTTTGTAATTAACATACAAACTCCTTCTTAGACTAAAACTAAATATGAAACTAATGAAGAACATCATCCAACCGAATAAAGGACTCCTGGGGTTCTTCAACCTTGCAGTTCTTATTGATCTCCTTTCTCATTGCTTCTTCTCTTTCCAAAGTCAGCCAGCATTTTCATATATCCATTGCCTCTGCCTGCCTCCACTGGGGTGTGCAGCTCACAGCAAAGGATTGAGGATGCTGTCTCACAAAGCAGCACTGCCACCTCTCCCCATTAACTAAGAACACAGGACTGGGGATTGATGCTGCAAGAGATAAAGCAGATGCCTGCCTGGAGACCCCCACCTTGCAGAAGCAGAGGATAGCAAGTGGCTGTTGGAGGGGCTGAGAAGCTGAGAGGGCAGGACTGTACAACCCTGACACTGGACTGAATTTGCAGCACTATGGCCCTGGGCTTGAAGAGCTTCAGAATCAGTCTTTATGCCACAGTGGCCACATTCCTGCTTCTGAAGTGACTTTCCCCCTTCCTTTCCCCCTGAAGCCTGGCCTACCTCCTGGTGCTGTCCAGCAGCCTGCTTTCCTACTCCGGAATCTGATTTTTATTACCAGCTCCTTAAACTGAAATTTCCTTTCTTACGGTTTTCTTGTCTTCGTATGTGGAAGTCAGCAACTAACCATGCTTTGTCTTAACTAAGGTACAAAAGTTCCCAGTAACAGGATATTTTGCAACTTGCAAAGGCCTTCCAGGAATACCAGGTTAAACACAGGGATGTGTTTATCACTCTCTAATAGCCTATAAACCATTTAAAGTGACATAATGCTTTATAGAAGTCAGCTAATATACTGGGTGCTTTAATCAGAAGGGTCCCATGGATTTTCTCCCAACTAAGAGTTTCTCTTAGTATCGCCCAACAAATATCAACTGTTAAAACCACCAAAGCAACAACTTGGTCTATATGTCATTGCCTGCACTTTGAGCAAAGGTTCTGTGTAGTCCATGAGCAAAGTAAACTTCATCCTGTATCAAATACTTACGGCCACAAGCAGAATTTTCAGGAAGATTTTCTGAGATATATTCTATGGCGAGTAAAACATGTGGCCACTCTATGAGTAAACTATTAATTTATGATGGCATAATTAGAAAGTTCCAGCAATAGTAATCAACATGGTTTGAATAAGGATGACAGAGTTAAATCTTATATGGAGGCTACAGAAATGCAAGTCTTCATTAAGGCTAAAGGGAAAAAAAAGATGAAGCAAAATAGGATCTTTGTTTTGGAACTTGAAAGTTTAAACATACTTCAAAAAGCTTAAAAACATATGGAAAATATTAGCACTTTACACTATGCTTTAACATGTTTTGTTTTCTTTTTTTCTGAAATAAAGTAAATTGAATGTTGTCAGTAAAGAGTAAGAGCCATTCATGTTCTCCTGCAATTCTTTTTTGTATGATCTGTGCTTCCAGCCTTTTTGTAAGCATGAACAGGAGATTGAAGAGCTTCACAAAGCAGCATCTTAGCCTAAACAAACAAGGCTTTTTTCCTATTTAACACATACATTCCAATCATCTACACAATAGGACTTTCACTCTGTTAATTACATGTGCAATGAGAGTTCAGGTTATTGGCATGACAAAGCATATAATAATTGAGCAGCAAACTCTGGTGAGCAAATTCCAACCTTCTCCATAAAAAGTTACAGATTTCTAAACATCATACATGTCTGTGTGAAAGTTATACACTTTCATTATGAAAACACGCCTGGGTTTTTTTCCTTTCATTTTACTCTCCTGGTTTGTGCCCTTTAGTATGGAAATTTTTTACATTTCTTGTAGAAGTTTGTACAACACAAGCACTGCTTTCACTTCTCAGAACAGCCTGCTTTTGTTCCCAGATAACAGTACCACACTTTTTTAGCTCAGATACTAGATACTGGAGGGGGAGAGAAGAAATCTTCAGGCATCCTGTCAAAGACTGTGCTGTACTTGGATTCCACACAGCACTGGAGCACAAAACCATGTAGTAGATTGAGCATCCATAGCTGCTTCAGTGCCTGAGGTGAAACATTTTGTAAAAGCCAGAAATATAACTTCTGGAGCTCTTGTCATTTTAGTTTCTGATGTACTGTTGCACACCACAGCAAAGCAGAATTAAAATGTGAGGTTTGTCTCCCAGGTTCAGCCTGCAGTTAATTCCATGGTTTGAAATAGTCACAACTCCCACAGCAACAACACCAGAGTGGAAGCTGCCAAAGGTAAATCTTTCCTATGGGATTATCTACCCCAGCTTTCCTCAGCCCGGAACTGCTCTTCAGCTGAGTTCGAGCAGGACAATGCGACTATTAAACAGTTTGGCTTTTTTTTGCACACTATGGAAACCCTAACTCCCTCCTGGGAGAGGAACTCTGTAAGAGGAGACGCTGCTATTAGCATCTGTAATCAAGCAGCACGGCCAAAGAAACCAGAAGAAACCAGCCGCCTCTCCAAGCAAGATTCCTTCATCCTGTGTACTACACTGCTCAGCCCAGGCAGCTCCTGCCCGTGAGGCCCTTCTGTTGCCCCTGGTAATGCTGGAGAAGCTGGAGTCCTTAGATTAAGTTTGGTTGAGTTAAAATGAACAAAACCTGCTCTGTGTGCGCCAAAAATATTTTACCTACTAACAGAACCAGCTGTATTTTCCATATTTTCTTTTTATCCTTCCTGCCCTCCCTGTATTAAATCTAACAAAAATTGTAATGAAATACATTTTAAGTGACAAATTGATCAAGTAGGCTAGAAGATGAAAAGCACACCCTGGGAAGCACTGACTCAGGCTTAGCAGCCAAATGTAAACAAGCTCCTGGCATGGATATACACCCAGTGTTGCTCCCTCTGGCATTCAAACCCCACGCTGTCCCCAGCCCAGCTCTGACTTCAGGCAGAGTACCCATCTGCTGCCTGCTAGGCACTAAAAAAAATACTCCTTTCCAAAATGTCTGGCTTCAGTAATACTGGGTATTAAGTGTTTTCTTCTGCTTTTTTGGCTTTTTTTTTTTTTATCCTGTAACATCAAATATTGTCTACTAAGGAATGTGGAATGGCAGTGTGGTTGGAATAACGTTATTTAAAGGGTCAAGTCCTTCTGCAGAATTAGGGAGGGATTGCTGCACTTTTGCATGAGCACGCAAACGCCCACAGGGAAACAACACAGAGGCTGCAAAGGGGGATGAAGCCCACAGATAATACACAGATAAGCCACCACAACAGTCCACCAGTAACTGCCACTGGATTACAGAGCTTTTCATTCATCCTCATGTGTTATTGTATCTCTGGGGCTTGTATCTTGTTTACAGTCCCCTTATTTGGCCAAAAGCTGGCACCAGACCCTGCACTCTTTCTGCTGTGTTAAAGGCCAATTTCACGCAACTGACAGCTCATACTGGGAGGTTTTCTGGGCCTGACTCAGCGGCGACTCTGCATGTGGACCTGATCACAGGCAAAGGCTGTGCCCTGGGGCATGGTTTGAGAAGCTGAGTGCAAGAGTTTATCTTCCTTATTTCCAAGCTCTGTCAGATACACAGCCTTGCCTTACCCAGCCCCTCCTCTCAGATCTAGCCCAAATTATAACCACAGAGCTAACCACCTCCAGAGGGTGATGCTGCAAAGAGGGAACCAAGGGAGGACATCAATCAAATATGCCATCAGTCCACAGACCAATGCAAATCTGCTTTACTAGTCGGGAAGCCTAGGTCTACACAGCTTTGCCGCTTACATACCCATCTCTGAAATAGGTTCACCCATTCTTCCTGCCACAGGTGCTGGTACCAGCTTAGTGACTAAAATAATTTCCTCTAGTGGAAGGCGGGGCTATTATACAACTTAAAATCAGCAGGGTTTGCATTGGGTTTTTTTACCAGTATTATTACAAGCATCATAGCATAAACAACAAAGACCACAGCAAAATAAACATCTAAAATGCTTCGTGCATTGTCCAGCTTTGACTCCCACTGATGAGGTTTTTTGGCTGTTTCTTCAGGGAAGGTAGGTTAGGGAGCATCAAGCTGCCTATTCCATCCTGTCTTCATCTTTTCCTTCCTCCTTCTACCATAAATGTTGGACTGCTTGGCCAATTTCAATCACCTTGACAGAAGACAGAGAGATGAGGTCCCCAGAAGCTTCACGAGACAGGGACTGGGTTTAGGAGAGAGACCTTGTAATGTCCCAAGTGATGGAAAGGCTGATTAATTCACCCAGTACTAGACCTCAGAGAATCTGCAGATGATAGAGCCATTAGAAGTGAAACCTATTACTTCTCCCACTCATGGAACAACTTGGCTTTTTTTGAAACACAGTCCTCAACATGTGGATCTTGATAAATGCCTTTATTAACATATTTTAACCAGAGCTGTCAACTGGCTACAGATTTCTAAGCTGTCCATCCATGTGCAGTATAGCCATCTCAGTATATAGTCTACTCTGATCCCAGGAGTAACTTTAAAATTATTTTTCTAGGCCATTAGCACTACATAAGTGAAGTACACGTGGCGTGATGTTACCGAGTAGTGGAATTAATTCTGTCTCTTGTTACTTAGATTTTATTCTGCTTTCCCATACCAGCTTCTATTATCTCTGCGCACTGCACAAATCAGAACAAGCCCCTGACAGCTGAACACTGACCTCTAGTTTAGTAACATGGGCAGGGACCACCTATTCTTATTGAAAAGGATAGCTGTAGGTTTTGGGGTGGTAACTTACTGAATTTGGCCACTTGCAACCAAAGCAGGATTTCAGCTTATTTAAAGATAAAAGACTCTGTGACTCAGTTACCAGCCTCTCCAGGCCATCTGGCTTTCTGATCAGGAACTGAGCCACAGAAATAAACAGGCAAAAATTAAAATGCATTCTCACACTATTAGCTCTTTCATTTCATCTGCATTAAGATAACAACCTGTAGAAGTCCTGCTCCATACCCATTTGTTTTAAATGTCTTCTGTGGAAAACTTTCAACTAGTGGCTTGTTTTGGAGGTGCACATTTTCCTAAATGCTTTTCTCAGGTTGTATATTCTCTGCTTTGCAGCTGCTGCAGTATGCATTCCACTCCTCTCAATTTCTCCAAGATCACATCTCCCAGCCCAAGTGCTGCAGAGTCCTTATCTCCATCCATGGAGGGCCCTAGAAGACAGTCCCCAGCTGAGCACCCCCCACTGATTCCCTGGGGCATGCTGCACCAGTTGGGGCACACGGCAGGACAGAGGGCAGCACTACTCAGCCCTGGCAGCAAGAGGGTCATGTAGTATTTGGTGGTTTAGGTACCAGCACCACTTACAACATGAGAGTCTGACAGTCTGCTGTGTTCTGCAGCGACAGCAGAATGAGATGGTGACAAGGTCCTCCCACTGGAACTGTGTCAGCTCTAGGCTCCTAAAGCTCCCAGCAAGCACAAGATGCTTGGGTGGGTGTGAATTAGGTGTCTATATCCAATGCCATTCAACTGTTGTTATGCCCCATATCTTGTGAAACTCTTTCATCTTCTGTGTAACCCGGCTGGGCACATCCTGGTGGGAGTGTAATGCACTTAGAGATACTATCTTTCGCCACTTCCTGGACCTTCCTCCCCTGTGCCACTTAGGTATTTTCCCCAGCCACAAGCAGTCATGGACATGACTTCACATCACTAAACCTTACCATCTCCAAAGGCAGAAGCTATATTTTTCCATTTCATTTCTGGAAGCCAGTGTGTCTTAGAGCTGAATGAGGCATAACAAATCTGATAATCCACTGCATGCAGACAGATGGTATATCAGCATGAAAACATGAAGCAAGAATTAGGATTAGGTGGTCTAAACATTAAAAAGCTCCAAGCACTGTCTTTTCTATGCAGTAAACCACAGTGCACTGCAAGCACCAGCTCCCCATATGAGGTTCCCTCTTATGAGCCAGTGTTACAGCCTATATACCACTATGTGATGTGATCACCTGCCTCCATTCACACATATACATACACAGTCTGCATGGAAAAGACTAGCTATTCTGGCACAGGGAACCACATGCTGAGAGAAAAGTGGACATTCCTGCTGTTGCTGGGATTGTGCAGCAAGGAACTCACTTGGTCCTGGATCCCTTAGACAAGGCCAGGAGCCAGATGTGCAACCCAGTACATCCCCCAGCAGAACACTCAGCTGTACACTGTGAGAAGACCTTGAGAGGGCTCAGTGAAATGCAAATGTAGCTGTTTCAAAAAGAAAATGAAAGTCAGAGGCTTTGCACAGGAAACAGTCTGGGTGCAGAGAAAGCAGACTGAATGCCTTTCATTGAAATGCAAAGTGGAAATTTTCCTTCCCAGGGAGAACAAACCTCCCGTCAGGGTGATAATTTTTTTAAGGGAGCATGACAGTAACTGGTAGCAAAACCTATGCTAGGTTTTTCCTGAGAAACAACTGGAGTTAAATCCTTGTGTATTCTCCCAAATGCAGCCTGCTGCATGATACTTTCTGGTTTTGTGGTCACTGCTGGGTTTGAATACAAGGGGACGGAAAAAGCCAATAGAGATTTAAGAAGAGTAGAAAAGATGCAAAAAGGACTTCATCCAGACCAGTATGTCCCAAGCACATCTAGTGACTGCCATCTGCCCATGTTCCCTGTCAGCTTTAGTCATTATCTCTTTAGCTGCCTGTGCTGTGCTGCTTCTTGATGGCTGAACTTCTCACATACAAAACCAACAAATGCAGAGGCCCCTGCCTCAGAACACAAATGTGTTGGTGGCTGCCTCCCAGGTGACCATTTTGCCATCCTTAGAAGCTTTTTTAGCTTTGTTAGACTGTGTCAGAATGTATTCATTTTATCCAGCAGAGGGAATGGGTCTGAAAGGCAGAACCATAAGATGGTTTGTCTTAGTCTGAAAGAGATGTGCTGGTTAAACCAGCAAAGAGTATTAGCTGGCAGAAGGAGCAGCTAAGAGGAAGATGTCTTGGAGGGGACACTGAATTCAGCAGAACCCATCCCAGTGAGCAATGGTGTGTATCCACTCATGTGCCAGCGATGGAGGCACAACTACTGGCAGCTCTTTCAGTGTCATTTCTCACAGAACACTGTACTTCTCTTTCAGACTCACATCGTTTCCAGCCACTGTGGCTGCTGCACTAATTGTTGATATGTCTTCATAAATCAGCCTCACCCCCTGGATCTTGGCCTCAAAGTTTTGTTTTATCGTTGCCCTAGCCACCCTTCTGTGCAGCACTGACATTACACAATTGCCTATATTGTTTCATCAGGGCCCTGCCCTGGCTAAAGAACAAAGAAAACAAGCTCTGTGGGCAATGCTTTTTGACTAATTAACAAACTAGGGTTTGGGCTTTTCTTTAAAGCCTCCTTTGTATTTCCCA
Organism: Psittacus erithacus; assembly: GCA_009867235.2. Taxonomy (NCBI): domain Eukaryota; kingdom Metazoa; phylum Chordata; class Aves; order Psittaciformes; family Psittacidae; genus Psittacus; species Psittacus erithacus. The sequence goes on along the minus strand of WYDI02014173.1, from coordinate 7,140 downwards.
GCCAGCCAGTTTCTGTTTCCACTGCATGCTTTTGCCTGTGTGTGAATACTAGCCCACACCTACTTTATGTCCCATTCCTGTGATGGCACCATTGCTGTCCTGCACTGACAGAAGTGACAAAATCTCCTGGTTCTTTCAGTCCAGCTTATTCTGATCACCAATATAATAAACAATGCTACAGGCTGCAGAAGGAATGAAATCTGGTTTCAAAATGTCTCTATCGCATGCATTTTTTAATGGCTATGAAAAAAAAACAAGCTCATTAACTTTCTATGTAGGAAGAAAGCATGAAAAATTCCTCTTCTGGCCCTCTTTTGCTGACTGTATAGAAAGTTGAGGGTTTGAGAACCCAACTCCTCATGGTACTGAAATGGTCCAGGAGTTACCCGTAGTTCTCAGGAGAGAAAAGAGCAGCAGTCACACACAGGCAGAGCCCATAAAAATAAACCAAGCATCCCTGGAGAGAAGGAATAAAGTCCTGGAGCCTTGTGTCTTCCCAACTCTGGTTCAGAGGGCTGACAGCAGGAGGTTGGTACCTTGCTCCATTTGCTGGAGGGCAGTTTCAGCACTGGTTTTCTCTTGACTCCAATAACCATAGCAGTTACAGCCATCCTCTTAAGTGATGGAGATAAAGATTATCTGGAGTATAACTGGAGTTTAACAAGCAATAAAAAGTGATGATGTTTCTGGGTTGCCCTTACTCACAAAGCAGAGAGGAATAGTTAAGCAAACTCACTACAGACTTTGGAGAAACACAAAGGGACTTCAGGTTTTGTGTGCTCAGTTAAGACTTCTGGTAAAATTTTAAACTAACCTTTCTCCAGCTGTTTGCTTTCACAGAAAAATCTGTGTGTATCTATGCAAAGAGAAACAGAAATTTCAAGAAGAAAATTTAAGATATATCTATACACATGTATTTCCCCTCCCTCCCCTAACTTTCACATTCTACAGGAGAAGAAAGCAATCCAACTCCAGCAGGTCTAACTGGGAGATAGCTTAAGTGTATGGGGAAATTAAAATGTGATGAAACTCCATGCTTTATCTTTTTGCCTCTGCTGCTGTCTTTCATGTGTATTTCAAGTTCTTATTCTGCATGGAGTTACGAAAGATTAAGTCTATATAGGGCTTCTATGTGGCTATGTATGTGGAACAACCTATTGAAAAGACATGTCAATTGTAAGCATTTAATATTGGGAGTTACGTATTTCTGGATTACTAATACTTTTTGGATGATCTATATTACTAACACATACATAAATGGACAGTGCTTTCTTCTAAACACTGTGTATAGTTTCTATTCCTTCTTGGGATGCTGCTTTGAAATCCTTTCACTGGATTCAGTGAATCCAGGCTCTGAAGAGGAAGCACAACCCGAATTACAGTTTGATTGAAAGCCCTCTCTATCAGGCGACCTGGAAGAAGAATGATTTTAAATGGGGCCCTGTGCAACAACAAACCTTTGAACAAATTAAATGAGAGATAGTTCATACAGTTATCTGGAAGGGCTAGATCACCGCTCGGTCAAGCTGGGTATTGGTTGGCGGGTGGTGAGCGGTTGTATTCTCTTCCCTTGTTATTTCCCTTATCATTGTTATTATTGGTGGTAGCAGCAGTGGTTTGTGTTACACCTTAGTTACTGGACTGCTCTTATCTCAACCTGTGGGAATCACATTCTTTCGATTCTCCTCCCCATCCCTCTGGGAGTGGGGGGAGGAAGCGGGGGCGGGGAGTGAGCGAGTGGCTGCATGGTTCTGGATTGCCAGCTGGGCTTAAACCACAGCAGTTCTTTGTGCAGTTAGGTTTTCTTTTAAATTTTCTTGCTTAAATGCCTCAGAGCTTACTTCTGCTTGACTGGCAGAATATCTAAAAGAATGGCCCTTGGCAAAATGTAAATACCTGACATTCTGATCAGGGGCAAGCTATTTTAGCAGTGAAAACAAGGAAATATCTGTCTGAACAATACTGTAAACTGCTTTAAACACTGCTTTAAAGAAGTGAATATAAGTGTAACTAGATATGAAATATTTTTTATCTGTTGAAGAGATTTTTTGTATTCATTTTAAGGAAAAATCTATAATAAGCATTGCCAACATTAGTATTTCCTCTCTGTGTTGTCAGCTTCCACAGGGGGTAAACAGACTCTTGTTTCAGCCAGCTTATGATGCCCATATCAGCCCTGATTACTTTGCAAGCAATCCCACTGAAGTAAGTGGAACTAAATAAGGAGAAGATGTTACCTAAGGTAAAGAAGTTTACAAGCCTCTGAGACAAGAAGGCTGCAGAAACAGGACCTTTGTCCTTGCAAGGGGTCATGTGAGCTGAGGAAGATGGACTTACTTTCCAGAAGGGCTAGGTTACACAGCCAGTGGCATTGCTTGCTTGTGTTAGTGAGCAGTTTAAAATGCCTAATATGATCAGCTCCCTCCACTCACAGTACCAGAGTGGGACATTTGGTTTCGCCTCTGAGTTACTTCTAAAAGTGCATTCCTGGAGATGCCTTTTTAATAAAGTTAAAACAAACAGGTTTTATACAACTCCCTTTACTTGTAATGTAAAATTACTAGAAGCAGACATAGCCATAAGCTGAAAATTTTTCTACTGAGGAATAAGCCTGGATTGAATGTCCCAGGTGTTCTCCATGCTGTGACTCCAGAACTGAAGTGCTTTGAACATGGATGGTTTAGATCTGGGCTTTTGTACCAGAGCTCATTCTGAAACAACTATGGCCAGATTTCCCCAAGGTTTAACCACTGTTCCCTCCTACTGCTGGTGTTGTTTTGGGGACTCCTTGCCCGGGTGCTATTAGGACTTTGCCATTGTGATTTCCGACTAATGACAGATTAAGCAGCAAACTCCATCAGTTAGGAGGACATACCAGAAGTAACTTCTCTCAGTATTTGTCATGCTGCTTGTATTCCTTTTTCACTGCAACAGGCATCAGGGCACTGGATTAAATGACCCATTGCGCTAACCAGTACATATGTCACTAAGAATCCATTCAGTGCAGCAGCCTGCTTGTTTTCTGCAAGTCTCAAAGCGCTTTACAAGGAATGCAGATACAGAAGCGTGTCTCGGAGAAGCGAAGGGACTTGCCAGCAATCTCTGAGTAAACTCCTAGCACTCAGGAGAAGCGCACAGATCTCCTTAGTTAATTTGCTGTGTTTCCTTCTCTTTCTTTTCTGTAGCTACTCCTAATTTACCTCTCATAAAGCTCCTAGATCATGATTTTGTTGGTGGTGTTCATACGATGCTGTCCCAGTTGTTCTGGAAAGTTTGATATCCCTACAATCTCTAGTATGCTCTCTCAGCTTTATCTTTCCTCTGATTCCATGATTACCACCCTTCCCTTATATATTTTTCTGTCTCGCTATTACACGAAATGCAGTGGAAATAAGTAATAGCAGAGGCTGTAACTCAGTGCTAATTATGTGTCAAGTTCTTCAGAGGTTCTGAGGAGTTGCTTCATGATAGTCTCATTTCCTTCTTCATTTGACAGCAAATCCAATTACATATAAGCTATAAACCCCTGGACCTTGACACAACCTTTACAGCCCCTTTTATACTGTCTCTTGATACTGCTGTCTCCTGGATGGCTACCTAGAGCCACCTATTTGCTCCTGGCTTACTTTTTTGCTGTAAAATGCTGTATTCCCTCTGTAAGAGATCACAAGGTTCAACTGTAAGTCTGTGATTTTGGACCACAGAGTCTGCAGAACGATTTATTTCTGGGTTTACATTCTTCTGCACCTAAAGGATGGATGTGATTTAAAAAAAAAACACAAATCAAAACACATTTTCAGAGAGTACCCATATATGCTAAGAAAAAAGCCTAGAGCCAAGAGGAAAAAGAAAGATCATTCAGTGCTTAGGTAAGGTTTCCTAACTGTTTCTCAGGCTGAGAAGCAATGACCTTGAAGGGAGGGCCAAAGGGAACCTAAGTCTGAATACTACAGTTATCATTTAAGATAATGGAGCTTTCATATAGATTTCTGACACTGTGATTGAAACAAAAATCTGCTACATGGTCAAAAGAGTAACTGGATAATAGAAAACACCATGAAAAGAAATTATCAGCTGAGATGTGATCATTAAATACTTTGGAGCTGGGTATACACAGCACACAAATATTACCCTGACATGGAAGTCAGGACAGAGAAGATTTCACTGAGAATAGGGCTAAAACATGACTCTGGAGGAGGAAATGGTGCTGAAGCAAATGGGCAGCCAAGATAGGCAGGGTAGAGATAGATGCAACATGCTGTGACACAACATCATATAATAATGCTTGTGCTATGACTGTGCGTAGAAATCTCAATCAGATTGTGTGATCCAGAGCATAAAATGCCACACCAGCTGTTCAAAGGCATTCTCCCCAAAAGCCTATAAACCTCTATAAAACAGTAAAACTTCTTGTCCCAGATGGAGTTTCCACTGACTTTTAGGCTGAAGCTCCAAGTAGAGCTAGAGCAAAAGATATCAATCAGGATAATAAACATTACTCTGAGACTCCCTCACCTGCCTAGCTAACATAGTTATCCCTCCAGAGCACAAACCAAAAAGATGTCATCAAAGATAGATGCCAAGAAAGCCATTCAACTGTACTTCTCTGATTTTCATTTTCTACCTGAAGGAAACCATAGATCAGTACAAGCTGGGCCACCTCTGCTGTGTTGTTCAATCTTCAGACCATTTGGAAAGGGATCAAAGTAATTTTGAGACTCTGCATACTCAAGGTGGGAGTAGCAGCAATAAAGAGCTTATATGAAACTCAATTAATAGGAAAGCAACCTTCATTTCCTGACCCAGCCACCTGAAATAGGTGAGGGTTATACTATTATCAATGAGGGCAGCACAATGTAAACAATACAGGCATGCTAAGTAACATAGTTAAACAACCTCAGTGTTTATATATATATATACACACATATATACATATATACTTATGTTTATTACACATATACCTCACAACTGCTTATTTAAGAGATGCTGCTATGCCTTGCATCTTGAGATAGAAACATTCATAACATTTTACATCAAATGCTACCTTAGAAGACATCAGTGAAGAACAGGGGTTTCAATAGCATAGAACTCCCAGAACCAGTATGTCTGAGGCCCTTAACAGCCAGAAGCATTCAGATTTTCCCTTTTTATATTTCTGTAATGATAGAAGTAGTGTCATTTTGCATGATGAAGTGCCATCAGTTCTACAAGGACTAGGCCAAACCCAGGTTTACAGAGCACTCTTAGCAGGAGTCCACTGTGTCTCATTCATACAGTAACCCAATCTGATTCAATTTTTTTTACATTCACTAACGAGATCATGACAGAATTCACTATAGCTGTAAACCAGACTTCCAGCACATGAACAGCAGTGGGAACACGAGCTGGAACATTCCTAGACCTGCTCATTTTCCTTTGTTAGTCTGCGCTTGATGCTGCTTAATGGCACTGCCCTGCTGCTATAAACAGGCACTCACTTGACCTTGACAGCTGTTTTTAGCTAAAATAATACTCCTTTGAAACTGGCAGGGGCACAGTAGCAGCACATGCCTACCATCCCCTGCAGCCAGGCACTCAGCTGGAATGAATGACCTTCAGCCTTGCTCTGAAGATGAGGCTTCACGACTGGCTTATGCCAAGCTAAGAAGGGTTTAAACCAAAACGGTACATGTCCCTGCCTGCTTTTCTTGTGTCCCTATTGGACTGAAAATAAATATTTTTCTTTTTCCCCTGTGATTCAGCCCACTTTTAGAGTGAAGGGATGGAAAAATGCACTTCTAAGGCGCAATGTATTTTTTCCCCATAATAGACATTTGTATTAGAACAGATGAATCAAAATTTGTTTTCTTTCGCTGTAAGGTGACTAGACAGCTATAAGACAATGCTCTGTTTATCTAAGGGCAGATGAGAAAAATCCCGACCATTAAAGTATGTATTCATCACTCCTACATTTCCCCAATAAGAATTTTTCTAAGTCAGCTGACCAGAACGCGTTACAATCCTAGTGAGAGGCATGCATGCACCCCTCCAGGCGCTTCATCCTTTTAGCCTGTATTTTAGGATTAATAATGTTGCCCTCAGGATCAAGTGTTATGTGCTGATATTCTGCCATTAATGACTGTAAGGAGCTGTGTTTTCAACAATTAAATTCCATAGGTCAACAGTTGACTATTGAGCAAGCTCAGGATGGCCTCTGTCACATCAGATTTCGGAATCATGGTGTCAGCCTCATGCTAGACTGATCTTTTGATGAGGTGCATTCCTTCACTGAGAAGCCATCCATGGAAGCAAAGTTGTCCAAGCCTAGTGCCCACAGGCATTTTTCAAGGCAAAAATAAATGGAAGAGGGCTTGGCTTTTTTCTGTATATTTTTTCTGCTTTCCTTCAATAGCTAACATCTTATAACTGAAATTTAGATAATATTACAGTTCACAAATGGTACATTAAAAGCAACTGGGAAGTTGCCAGAAGTCACAACTGTATTTTTTTTGCCATTTACTACACCAAAATTAAAGCAGTGCCCTAATGTATTATGAGAAGGGCTACCACCAGAGTAATATTAATTTGAAGCTTGTCAGAATACTGCACTGTACCAGTAGCATTTCCTATATGTATTATGCAGTTGTGCCACGGTATAACAATTCTCTATTTCTCTATTTCTGGAAGAAAAGAATTAGCACAAAAAGTAACAGCAATAAGCAACTGATGATCATCCACTCTCACACAGCTTGTTCAGTTGCTATTTAGAACTCTTGACAGCAAAAAATTACCTTGGTACAGGGGACAGATGCCAAGTTCCTTTATTATATGAAGCAATGTTCAGGGATGGGGTGCTATGAATGTCCTCTTCATATACTTACCATCATATGGCAAGACAGTATAATTACGTTTTGTACAATGATGAAACAACTAAAGAGAAAGCTGAATGTAATCACCTCTGTGTATTAACTGGATTTGAAAGTGTCATCGTTTAAGCCCAGCCAGCAATCCAGAACCATGCAGCTGTGAGCTCACCCCCACGTTCTTCCTCCCTCCACTCCTGCAGGGATGGGGAGGAGAATCGAAAGAATGTAATTCCCACAGGTTGAGATAAGAACAGTCCAGTAACTAAGGTATAACACAAACCACTGCTGCTACCAC